>CM029536.1:6243325-6413133 GCA_017141395.1 Laodelphax striatellus
TACGGTTGAGTGTTGATGGGAAGGATGTCCTTGCATATCCTTCTCCAAGAATGGACATTTATATGTCCAAACTCCGCCATTTCTTGTAGATGCAAAACCATGTTGCAATTAGTTTTATTTTCAAAGACGTTCATTTCAGCATAAAATATATCATAAACTAGAACTCAAGTAGACTTCAACAATCTAGAATTAAACTTACACCTATATATTTTTATTTAATATCTCCCTTTTCTCATGTTTTATTCAGTGAATCCGATACTGTAATTACTATTTTTAAATGACGTTAATATTGTAATAACTATCATGACATAGAATTTAAGCGACATACTTTGTAATCTACATGAATAAAGTGAATATTCTATTCTATTCTATTCTATCTTATTCATATCTTTTTCTTTATCTCTCTCTATTCTACGTCAGTATTTTTCCGACGTCCAGTAATTTTCCATAGTTATTTTTTTTTTGTCACTGTGTGACAGTATTTCTTCCGTCAGTACTTTTCCGTAGTGCTGTGATTTGTTATAATATTTTTGTATCCTGTGTAATTTTCCATCATTATTTATTCAAAGTTTTGTAATTTTTCTTTGCTTTTTTCGTTGTTCTGAGTTCTGTGTGATGTTTTCTCTGAATTTTCGCGTAGTCACTCATCCTAACTCTAATATGCAATATCAATTTCTTCTGTTTCTGCACTGAAGTTTATATTCAAGTTTGCTGGTTTCATCACTTTAAAAATGAAAGCTCAACAATATTAATCAGCAGCATTTGAAAAACATTCATTCTTCACTCATAATAAAAAAAACATTTCTTATAATTACATGATTCTCATTACTAATAATTTACAATCTCACCACCCCAACTTACACGTTACAAACAAAAATAATAAATGAATACATTTTTCATTTTATATCAATCTTATACAGAAAATCACATAATTACATTATCACATAATTCAGAAAATGAAGACCATAAAGTTTACATAATGGACTATAGAAGAATACAACACATTATTAGTCTTTGAAATTATTATTAAAAATAATTGCGTTATCAGCCTTGAGTTATTAAACAAATATTGAATCTTATTAATAATCCAAAAATTCCCTAAAATACGAACGTATTACCCTTATCAGTTTTAAGGAAATGTCGGTTAGAGTGGATAGGGATTCGGTTGACTCTCTATTCCTATCATAATATGTATAACCACTCTTTTTGTAACTACTCCTATTTTCAACTCGAAAACTAACCGAAATGATACTTTTCTGAGGGGTGTAGCTCTACCGTGGCGTCTAAGAAGATTCCAGATTCGGATTCAGCACCCTAAAATACATTGGAAACAGTCGAGAAAGACACTCACATAACTTCCCTGAAATACCTGAGTTATGAAATACGGAGCTAGTTTATGAGAAAAACACTTCAACTTGAATGTTAAGGTTTTGAGGCTCACCAGCCACTGTGACATAAATACGCATTAAATGCACGGAGAGCTCCCTTGAGCGGGCCTCGCACTTCTCTATTCGGCGCATTCTTATTGAGCCAATTAAAACTTGACGATTGCCATCAAAGAGGCGCTTGCCGCGATGGGACGACGATCTTGTTAGACGTGTCGTATCTGCTTTCAAAGAGTTACGACGACGACAGTATAAATCCCTGCTGAAAAGAGCGGCACTCTCAACGACAGAGATCAGGAAAGAGGCAGATACTGAGAGGAAGAAAGAGAGAGAAACGGGATGAGGAGGCAAAAGAGAAAAAGAGGCCGGGGATGAAGAAGAAGAAGAAGAGTTAAAAGAAGAAGAAGTAGAAGAAGAAGAAGAAGAAGAAGAAGAAGAAGAAGAAGAAGAGGAAGAAGAAGAGAAGAAGAAGAAGAAGAAGAAGAAGAATTAAAAGAAGTGGAAGAAGAAGAAGAAGAATTGAAAGGAGAAGTGGAAGAAGAAGAAGAATTAGAAGAAGAAGAAGAAGAAGAAGAAGAAGAAGAAGATGAATGAGGAGAGAGAGAGAAGAGGAAGAGGGAGGAGGAGGAGGAGGAGGAGGATGAGGAGAAAGAGAATGAAGGAAAGTTGTAGATGAGGTAGGAGAGAAAATAATAAGAAATAGAAAAATTAGGAAAATAAGGGGAAGGTGGGAGATTTGTAGGACAATGAGGGAAAGAGTGAGTTGAAAGAATGTGAGGTGATAAAAAGATCTCCTTCTTCTTCTCTTTCTTGTACTTGAATGAATGAGGAAAAAGGATAGATGAAGAGAAGAATTGAGAAGGTAGAATAATAGTGCAAGAATATCAACAGGAATGATAGGAAAAGTAGAGCAAGAGAGAAGTATGAGGAAGGGTGAAAAGGAGAAAAGAAGGTAAGATTAAGATGAGGAAAAGTAAAAAAAATCGTGTTGAAGAGGATAAAAAAACTGTACAAGAGAATATTGTTCAAAAAGTACTTGAAAAGAGTGTGATGTTGAAGGAGAAACAGGAAATCTTGATAAGAAAATCAAAGGAAGAGAAAAGAAAGAGGTAAGATGAAAATGAACTGGTTAAAAAGAGAAAAATATCAGTAAACAAAGGGAAAGAATGAATTAAAAATGCAAAAAAAACAGCAGAAGAGGAAAATAGTTGATGGATTATAACAGAGAAAGAACGTGTACAAATATGAACAGTAGCAGAGGGATAAAAGGAAGAGAGAGGATAATCAAGTAAGAGAGAGAAACAACGAGTATGTTTGTGAGAGTGCTGTAAAAGGTATATGAGCGAAGAAACAGCCAGTTCAGCAGTTTTAATAGGGTTACGAAAGCACCCTCCATTGTAGTTGTCATTAGACTCATGTGTGCTACTCTGAGTTACTGTCAAGTGTGTTAGTTTTGACCTTTCAACGTCACTTTCAAATTTATCTGTGACATCGCATTAAGTTAAGTGTGAATGAATTAGGAAGTGCATTATATAATGGGGTGCTATTATTTGGATTAGCACCTTGAATAGGATTTTGTAATATGATGCAATTCAAAATTTTTCAAAATATAGTGAATTGGTAGTTACTAACGGCTACAGATTGCACAGATTGCGGATTAAACCATATCAAGTTCTAAAATTGTTCAAATCAATCTGAATTATTTTACGGGTATCCAGAATATTGTAATTCTTCATGAAGAAAAGTAAATCAAAATACAACTTTTTTAGAGATAATAAATTTGACAGAATAGATTTCCCGTTCTTTGAGACGTTTTTTGAAGTCATCTTCGAGAATGGCTTAGAGCACTATTTTTGTTTCCCTTTTCTTTTTCAATGTTGACAAGTCCTTGTTCTGTCATGTCATTCTACATCGGAGACCAAGACTCAACTTCAGTAATAGCCTCTTGAGTTCAAACGAGCATTTGAGTTTAGAACGAAATATTTGTTATCAACTTACTAATATGTTGCTATTTACAAAACGAGCAAGTCAATTATTATTACTTTTAAATTCTCCTGATAGTCATTTTTCTCATTGTTGAAACCAGTCTTCAACATTGAAAATAATAGTTTCATCAGAAGTTTTCTCCAAGGAAAAAATTTAAAACTCGAGAAGAATTTCACTGCAAAGCTGTTACAGAAGTTTATTAGATTTCGCACATTTTTGAAGAGAATTACATGCATTTTAAACGTGGAAGCATTGTAAACATATATTGGTACATAATATTGTTATGGTACTACAATGATGTATGATATCAGACGCTTATTCCTTATTGTGAACAAACGAAATGTTCTAGAAACGAAGATGAAAACGGAATAGAAAATTACATAGAAGATTAGGATTTTTAACTACATAGATAACTACGAGTACATAGAAGATTGAAGATTCCAACAGCATTGTTTCCTCATGCCATAAAATGTTCAACTCAGCTTATTCTACGTATCAACAGATCAACATGATCAAGATGAATTGGAAAATAATAATAAAACTTTAAATTCCACATCGTGTAAGAAAATCAAGCTGCGAACCTCCATTTACCGTTAAAAACACTGATGAAATGGATGTTTAGCATGTAGTAACAACTGTAAAACAGGAGCAAATGAAATAATACAACTGTATAGGCCTATATAGGGATACAGGACTAGGGCAACAGGACTGACACAAATTGCAGGTGAAAGGAAAGACAAACGCTGTAATATTCTCAGCCCTCATGCATGGCGCTGATTTTTATGGTGTTACACGTGACAGGAAAGTAATAATTTATATTCTTGTAGTGTTGCCGTTCGTGAAACGAGCATGCACGCTATGCAAACGAATAAATGCATGCTGATTGCTGAATGCGAAAAACTGCTGTGAATGCTTGGATAAATATTGGCCGGCTGCAAGGGAAGGTCAACTGTGAATAGAGATTTGAGTTCGGGAATGAAATGTTTGCAATTTTTCTGGAAAACTCTGGTGTTCCACCATGAAAATAAGGGTAGCTGAATATGAGCTAACCGTAGCAATTAGTAGGCTACTTGATTAGTCTTTAGGCTACTAAGTCTACTCTGTAATAATTATTTCATAATATTGTTTGATATGAATGTTTGAAGGCCGATGAATGAAGTAATTTTAGTTTGTCTTGTTTAACAGAGTACATATTAATTATGACTAATGGTGTAATAATAGAAGAGAATATCGTTAGACTATTATTTTATTATTATAGTGAGATGGGCAATTATTGGACATGAGAATTATTATTGGAATGTTGTGAGGATAAACATACAAATTCAATTCCACATTGTTGAATACTGATTGATTCTCAGGACTATAGTTTCATGTTACATTAACACATCATCAGTTGTACTGTTTATATGAAGCTGAAGTCTTCTAATTCAAACAAAACAAAAATGGTATCCAAGAGCCACTTGATAGTAAAGTTGACAATTTAAACAAGTTTTATCAATGATTCCACAGCATCAATAATAATTATTGTTCTACAAATTCTATATACAAATCGCTATTAATCCTCTTTCTTTGAAGATGATCAAGTCCAACTGAACTTTGATATTATTATAGGCTTTCAATTTTCCAAGCCAATATTACTTGCCAATATCACAAATCCAAGCCCGATTCACGTCAAGAAGTCAGTATTGTTTATATGAGGAGCATTGATGCCAAGTTTCATTGAGAGAGAAAGAGAAAACTGCACCAAACCTGTTTGTTGGGACAGTGCGACAACAATGCACAGTGCGGCAACTATGCACAGTGCGAATACGTTAGAGACATCAGAAACTGCCTTGTGCTGAACAAGGATAGCAAACTCCCATCTAAGCAATGTTGACTTCTTGACGTGAATCGCACTATACAGCATTATATGAACGACAATGTACTTGACCATCAAAATGGACTATTCAGTATCATTTCAAAGTTTAGCATTATGATGGATTTGAGCGTGGAAATCCTGGAAATTTGGATATAGGATAGAGTTCTATCAGCTTTCAGTGGTATTCAATCGATCGTTATCATTTAACTATAAATGTAGGTTATTTTTAATGATTAATGGAATAGGTATATTTTTTACTTGATTAGCTATGATGTAGTTAATCAAATAAAATAAAGGTAGATGATTTCTGTATGAGCTGATAATGTATTTATTGATTTTTCGTAGAAAATAACGGATAGACAATAACGCAAGTGAAACAATAATGAAATAAGTAAAATAGTAGAGGTTATACTTGAGTCTAAACATTTAGATAAGAGAACAAATCAAACTTTAGGAAATGGTAATGGAATTATCTCTTATGATGCAATAAAGGAATTATTAGCGAATGCTATTTGTATGATTCTTTATATACATTGATTTATCTACTGTTCTCCATAGTGATGTACTTAATTATAAAGAGAAAAGTACTTTATTATTATAAAACGGAAATTTATTTTGGTGTGGTTTGATTCCAAATAAACTTTTTAGAAGTTTGGAAAAAAACTATTTACAATTCTCCTGCCCATATGTTGGAGTGAAGAGCTATAGAAAGAACTAAACAGTAATGCAGAACAAACTGTTCATCCCTTCTCTTCTGATATCGTTTTCCTCTTATTCGACAACAATTTTCAACTCCGAAATAAGTCAGTTCTAAAGATATCCTCCCACATCACCCGAGCTGAAAGTGCAGCAGCAGACAATACGGAGTGGAAGTGAATCAGAAATAAAATAGCGGAAGCTTATTACTCTCACCGGAACAATATCAACAAGAAACAAAAGAGGAAAGAGATAAGATGAAGAGGAAAAAGAAAAGATGGTAGCAAATTCATCTCGAATTTTATGTGCTATCCTTGTCTTGACCTAGTTTACCGTTTAGTTTTCCTCTTTTCACTTCTTCCCCTACTTCATATTTCTCCTTCTTCATCTGCTTTTTTTACTTTTCTCCTGCTTTTTCTCCTTCTTCTTCTCCTGCTTGATTTTTCTTCTTCTTTTTTCTTCTACTGCTTTCTTTGTTCTTCTTCTTCTTCTTCTTCTTCTTCTGCTGCTTTCTTCTTCTTCTGCTGCTTTCTTCTTCTTCTTCTTCTTCTGCTGCTTTCTTCTTCTTCTTCTTCTTCTTCTTCTTCTTCTTCTTCTTCTTCTTCTTCTTCTTCTTCTTCTTCTTCTTCTTCTTCTTCTTCTTCTTCTTCTTCTTCTTCTTCTTCTTCTTCGTCTACTTCTGCTTTTTCGTCTTCTTATCTTCCTCCTTCTCTCTTTCTCTCCTCTACATCTTCTTCATTCCCTTAAACTTATTACTTTTTAAAGTAGTTTCTTTTACTTTGAGAAGTTAATCTAGCGGTCTTATAAATAAATAAATAAATGAATAAAGCCTTTATTTTTCCAAAACATACTATGATTGAATAGTGCTTCAAATAATTACTTTTATATCAAATAATTACTTTTATATTAATTAATTTGTAACTTCAAACAAAAAAATAAAAAAAAAAGCGTCCAAGCGGTCTTATCAGGCAATAATTATTCTCCGTTTTACTGTTTTCAAATTGAAGTTTTATGGAGGCAGAAAAAGGGTGGTTTTGGAGTTTATTATTGGATGTTGTCACGGATGAGTGGCAGGTCTACCGAAACTCATCAGCATTATAACATAGCATTATAATAAAGGATAACAATATCATAACATGACATTATGAATCCTCAATACTTTTAAAAGAAAGGACAAAATAAGCACAACTCAGGCTGTCACATAGCCAGAGTAGCCTACTCTTTTAAACAGTATTTCTCTACCATTGTGTAAGTTCAAAGTTTATGAATTTCTGCTCCAAGTTCATCGACTTAATTTGTGATTATGAAGGAGGAGAATAGAAATTTGGAGGTATTAAAGTACTTATCAGATAAACGAGATCGATCTAAAAGATTTGACATCATTCTCATGGTCTTTCCAATTGTCCGCTAGTCTGAAACTCTTGTACGAAACAAATAAAAAAACTTGATTTTGCCTTCACCAAGCTGGTGCATATATGAATTGATTTTAACAAAATAATATTTAGTTCAATCGTATGACTCATCGCATTGCCTTGTCTTGCTCAAAACCTACCAATAGAAATAAAATTCAGTCAAAGGTTGGGTAGACTATTCTCCTATTACTACTACTGTACAGTATGTATATTGATATATGGGACTGGACTCTGAAGCAGTATTATAATTGATTAAATAAAATTGAACTTCATATTCAAAGACATAATATATTTTCCAAATCACCAGTACAATGCTCGAATAGGAACTAAACTTGAAATAACAAAATAAATATGAATTAAGTAAAATGATATCATATGATTGATAATTATCAGATTGAAACTTTTAGTCAAGCAGTTGTTGTATTACCAACAACTTTGTAATGGTTAAATATTTGTGACACCACAAATCTCTCCTCCTTCGTTCTTTTTTTCTTTTTTATAATTATTTTTCTTCATCCTCTTTTTAAATGCTTGTTCAGCTTTCCAGATTTCTTCAGCTGCTCATAATTGTCAACCAGCAACCCAATAAACGTTTCTGATTTTTACAGTAGAATCGTTTCTTTCCGTCTTTGACCGCCTGTTTTCGCATTTCCTTTTCTTCTTTATCCTTCAACTCTTTGAGTTGTTTCTTCTTTTCTTCTCTCTCTTTATTATCCATCCTTTGAATAAGAATTTTTATCTGTCTTTTTCTTTCTGCATCAGTTGTATCCATCAATTCTTTTTGAAGCATTTTTCTCTTCTTACGACGAATTTTGTCCAAAAACTTGTAGTTGGTTTTGAAATTCTTTCCATCGTAAACACCACAAGCATCTTCAAATCTAGGATCCCTTGCTACAATTTTATTCTTTCTTCTACTGTCCTTCAAAATCTCATCAATCTCAATTCTTCCCAATTGTATTTTTTCTTCCACATTCATTTTCAAATTGTCAACTTCACTCTTCATTATCTTTTGATCTTCTTTACATATTTCTACATCTGCTTTTATCTCGTTCAAATCCGATCTCACCTCTTTCATCTCTTCTCTTATCATTTTCACCATTTTTATTTCTAAATTCTCAATACCTACTTTCATCTCTGTCATTTCTAATTTCATATTTGTTTCTAACTTGTCATTACCTACTTTCATTTCTTCTTTCATTCCTTTCATTCCTTCCAAAATACTTTCAAACATTTTGCTTATGTTAACATTTTTTCTCAAATCCATTTCCATACTTTCCTCCTTATCTTTACAATTTTCCTCATTTACCAAAAACATTTCACCTTGTAAATCTATATCACTCAACACACAATTCTCTGTTTCTTCCACTTTTTTATTTCTTACGTTTTTGGCGGCATTGTTTACTTTACTTCAAAACTTCAAATCCAAATATCGTTTAATCAATTCCAATCTTACCTTATTCACAGGTTCTCCAATAAGTCCACTGATTCTTTTTGTTTCTCATTCCTTTTGCTTCATTATTTTCGTGGGTTCGTTCGGGATGCCAATTTGAAGCAGTATTATAATTGATTAAATAAAATTGAACTTCATATTCAAAGACATAATATATTTTCCAAATCACCAGTACAATGCTCGAATAGGAACTAAACTTGAAATAACAAAATAAATATGAATTAAGTAAAATTATATCATATGATTGATAATTATCAGATTGAAACTTTTAGTCAAGCAGTTGTTGTATTACCAACAACTTTGTAATGGTTAAATATTTGTGACACCACAAATCTCAATCACAGTACTATTTTTCATTTTTTGTCATTCTTGAGTCCCTGCAAACCTCCTAGAATGCAGTAATAGATCAAACTTCAAAACTAAAGAGAATGTATAATCAGTCTCAGATTATACAGTCTCTGTTGTAGTCAATACTATTCCATATGACAATATGAGCTGTGAGCACTCTGTTGCCATGTTTCTATTGAAATCGCTATCGGCTCACTTGACCTTCTCAGCTGTGAATTCTGGCAACACTGTAGCACAATATTGTAATCTGAGTTTAGCATAGACTGAAGCACTATATGGGTATCCAGTATCAGTCTGATACTGTATCTAGTCTGAATAACAGAAATGTCACAGGTATCACAGCTATCACAATATGACTCTCTGAGATTCCACGACAAACTATAAGCTATAACCGCAAAGGGAATATATGTCAGTCTCAATAGCTGGTCAGCGATTCCTGCCAGAGAGGAGAGGCAGGTCCCAACACACTGACGGACAATCTTCAAACGCAATAACTATTATCGTTGGTATCCAATGGCACGTGGATTGGCGATTTGACCAGTGTGTATCGTCCTCTGTGACCCACTTGCATATTGAACATTAATTGCAGTGATACATCATTACTACTCTGACCTAGCTTGAGGTTCTATATAGTTTGTTGTTGTGATATAGTATGTAAAGCTATAGCGTGTATAGCTTGTACATGATGTATTGGCATAGGACATGAGCTAAGATCTACTGTTCACAGAACTGCTAGTAAAGTTGAACCCACAAAAGTTATAAAGAAGAATCATTAATATACGAGAATTTTACATTAATAATCATTAATATACGAGTTATAAGAAGAATCATAATATATATGAGCATTAACGCATCAAGGGCGCCATCTTTCCTACGTAATTTTTGAAATATACTCAAGTGTTTTGGAGTTTTTCAAACAAATTCTCAAATTGGGTTATTTACTTAGTATTTTGGTGTTAGGAAGATAAATGTATGATTCAAATAAACTTTCTTATAACACTTTGAAAAACATCCGTTCTTTATGCGCC
Source organism: Laodelphax striatellus (assembly GCA_017141395.1). Lineage (NCBI taxonomy): Eukaryota > Metazoa > Arthropoda > Insecta > Hemiptera > Delphacidae > Laodelphax > Laodelphax striatellus. Next base: position 6,253,489 of record CM029536.1, read on the forward strand.
ACTCTGTATGACGCTATCTTCGCGTATATACCAACATTTTATTCTACCAAGTCTATGTGAGAACACTGTTTGATGTATACATTGGTATATGAGTTACTATATCTGTTTCTATTCGTAATATATACGATGCCCGTATGCATGCAACTCAAGTGTCCTGTATCTTGCCTAAACGTCACTATAGAGTATGCAGTATGCATGATACATATATGTTACAGTAGTATCTGTGTATGATGCATATGTGTTCCTGTGGTGTGTCCCCTTCGATGCTCACATTATCTCATGCCATTAGCTTTGACACGTGGGAATCTGATATTCATGTTGATAACGGCCAGGATATGTGATAGATACAATGATAACGGCGGTTTCTGGCTACAATGGGAAGTATCGGTCAGTGGGTTTATGGCAAATGCAGGTTGATTTATTGTTATTCCACAGGATTATTGATACATTTTCTATTCCAATGCTGTAGGTTATTGGTTTCTATGGTAGAGTATTTGTTCACATTCAAACTCTCCAGTGGATTGTATTTTATTTAGAATTAATAATCGATGATCATGGTGAATCAATAGTTAATCTATTCACACCACAGTGAAACTATTTTGAATCGTAGTAAAGCAAGTAAATTGTTTATTTCATAAAATAATGTGTCACAAAAGAATCTAATCCAATGCATTGTTTGTGAATGCAATTGGAGGATAAGGGATTGATATTTTGAATAATTCAATTTTTCTAATATCAATTTCATATTTTATAAAAATAATTCATCTAATTTTTTAAATCTAATCTAATGCAGTGTTTATGGATGCATTTTTTCACTGAGGGTGATGCTTTCAGTGAAATATATTGAATAATTGGTCAAAGTATCAGTCAATATATTAAATAATTGGTATCAAGTCTTCAAATTATGTCCAATACTTTCAGTATTGATGTACACTGATTAAATCATGTTCATGAACAAATCACGTTACCAAACAGTCATAGGATAATTATGCATTTCTCAACATCCAATCACCACATGGTATTTGGCATTTCTCAACATGTTTTACCACAGAATTGATAAAACTCCGACGGTCTTTAATCTTTGGTCAACCTATTTATTCGATCTATAGTTTCAGTAGCTATGTCAATTGACAGAGTTATCAAGCCTACCCACAAATTCATGCTATCACTCAATAATAACCTCTAATTATGGTCATTGAAAACACTGTTCTTATAGCAGCACCTCACTAAATATTCCATGAGCTGCCAGCCTGTTAGCCGGATTAGTGAGGCTACTAATCTTATACAACATGAAGTGCAGGAGCTACCGTGTAGAAAAGAAAGAAACTAATAGTCTTGTACTAGCTGCTTTGAATTGTCATTATGTACTGCATTCTTGAACACGCTATTCGATACCCTGTGGAGCTTGTATTTCACTTATAACGTCTACCTTTAATGAGAAGAAAAATGGGAGGAAGAATGAAACAAAGGGGAAAAGAAGAAGAAGAAGAGAGAAGAAGAAGAAGAAGAGAGGGAGAGAAAAGAAAAAGATGAAGGAAAAGTTGAGGAAGAAGAAGGTGGAGCAGAAGATCAAAAAGAAAACAGAGGAAAACAATGAAGAAGATGAAGAAGAAGACGGGAAGGAGGAAAAGGAGAAGAAGAAGGAGAAGGAATCGAAGGGGATGAAAAATAATAAGAAAGACGTATAAGAAGAAGAACAGGGAATGAGATGATGGGATGATGGTAAAGGGGGAAAGGAGACGGTTGTGTGAATAATTGAGGGAAAAGGAAGAAACAACATGATAGAGAGGTGCGAAGAAAGAGAAAGATGAGATAGAGAGAGAGAGAATCATCATCAAGAATAGAAGATGAAAATAGGAAATAGAACTAGTGAGAAACCAAATAAGATGAAAATGAGTTGAAGGGTGGGAAGAAAGGAGTAGTAAGTGGATTAGAAATATACAGTATAAAATGGTTGGAGGGGGAATAATATTGAATAAGAAGAAGGGTAGGGGGTTCGGAGGTCGTAAGGAGGGGAGGTCAAAGTGGTAGGAGGAAGAGAATAAAAGAGAAGAGGATGGAATAAAAAGGAGGAGAAGATTTTGGATGAGAAAAAGTTAGGAAGAGAAGGTGATGTGGGGGACGAATGAATCAATAAGAGAAAAAGAGAAGTGATAGGCTAAGAATAATATATGTAGTGAAGAAAAGTGGGGGAAGGACACTAAATATAAATGTTATTGAAGGGGTGGTTAATGTCAGAAAATGGAATAGACCAAGACAATTAAAATGGTGGAGAAGAAAAGAAACTGAAGAATGAGATCAATTGGAAAGGGAAAAACGAAAAACAGTGTAGAATGACGAAGATAAAGAAGAAATGAGAAAACAAGTGGGGGAAAAGAAGAGCAAAGGAAGCCAAAAGCAATTGGAGTAAGTGAAACAAGAAGTGAATAGAGTATAGGTACACTTTATTACAGAAGCAGTGGTAATCAATAGTTCTTGAATTTGTCGGTCAGACAGAGCAGGACTTGAATAAGGATTTCGCGTGACTAGGGACTTGGCAGCTCATTTTGTTAATGTTTAATCAGGTTTCGTCTTGAGCTGCCTGCTACGTCATGAATTGAATAATGATCACCGATCGTGGATGATTGATAACAATTATGCCGTACTTAAGTAGTGTTATCATCATCATCATTGTACATCGAGATACTTATTATACGTTCCAAGTAACTCTCAGTAGTGGAGCCCTTATTTTGCGCCTAGAGGTACAGTCTATTATTATTGATTGATACAGAAATAGAATTTGCTCAGATTGATTTGGTTGTGCCACATTGAATCCAATGTGGACTGATTGGATTCGATTCTTCAACTGAAGAATACCATTCTCTCTGGTTTTGAATTCTGGAGATTATTATTGCACAGAATATTATTTTAATTCCACTGATAGTTATTGTCTATTCGGACATATTATTACAGTATAATTATTGTAACTACTGTTGTATTATCTATTCCACTCAGAAAACTCAAGATTAAGATGTATTAATCTTTGTCTCAAATTTAAGAATGTCTGTCAAACATGAAGGTTGATATTACAACATTGTGTGAGGTCATGAGCCAAAATCATACATAGGTCTCATAGGTCTTATGTATCGTAATCTTAAATCGTAATCTTATAATATGAAAAGAGTTTCACGCTTGACTTGGGAAAGTTCGTGGAAAAGTTTGAGTGGACCAATTTTGATGCAGTTTGCACCAAAAGATAGATAAAAAATCAAATTTTTGCAACAACGTATTTCGATAAGGAATTTATATCTACTCAACTATAATTACTGAATGGTAGGGTTCATCGATGAAATTTTTCCTGAGGGTGATGCCCACTTGAGCTTGAGGCTTCTGCGTGAGTATTAGGAATGGAATAACTCAATTCGCAATGAATTAATAGTTAATCAATGTATTTGGTAATTTTGTGAGGTTATGGCCTGAGCCTCTCTATCCACTATTATCTCCAATTATAGGGTGATGAGGGCAGACACGTGTCAGACATGATTCAGCTCATTTATGACACATTACGGCCTCTTTTTCGTTGCTTCATCGCAGATAATGCGATTATCTTGTTGCTAGGGAGATTCCCCGTTCCCGGGAGAGAAAAAGAGTACTCCCACTATTTCAACACGCTTTTACTTCCCTTCTGCCTCTTTCTTCAATCTTCTCTTTGTTCTACATCGTTCATCCCTTTTCCCATCTCACGCCTTCTCAACACGCTCTTTCTTGCTTCTTCTTCTCTTTTGTCTCTTCCTTTCATTTCTTCCTTCCTTAATCTTCTTTTTCCTCCTTATCTTTCATCCCTTTACTTACGCCTTCTTAACACTCATCTTATACTCTATTCTTTTTTCATCACAACTCTTTCTTCTCTTCTCCTCTACCATCATCTTCCTATTTTCATTACAATTTTCTTCTCTCACCTTGCATCCCCAGATTCCTCTTTATTTTTCATTTTCTTCTAGATTCACTCCTTTGCCTCACCATCACTCTTGTCCTGTTTCTTCTAATTCTTCTAATCATTCCGCACTTCATGCTTTTTTACAATCTTCGTAATCCGTTCTTTTCCTCAAACCTTCTCTAATTTCCCACCCTCTCCTTATTCTTTTTCCTCTTCTTCTTCTCCTTCTTCTTTGTCTTCTTCTTCTCCCCCTTCTTCTTCCTCTTCTCCTCCTTCCACTTCTTTTTCTTCTTCTTCTAATACTTCTTCTTCATTTCCTACTTCTTCTCCTTCTTGTCCTCCTTCTTCTCTTTCTTCGTCTTCTTCTTTTTCTTTTTTTCTAGTCCCTTAAACCTTCTATAATTTCCCTCCCTCTTCTTCTCTTCTTATATCCTCTTTCTATTTCCCTCCTCTTCTATTCTCTCTCATTTTTCCAGAATTCTCATTCCTGCAGATCCTCCTCTTCATTCATCTCTTCTTCTTTTTGTCCTCTGTCTTCTTCTCCATTCCCTTCTCCTTCTCCTATCACTTACTTGTTCTCACCTTCTATTCTTCTCCTTCCCCATCTCCTGCACCTCTGCACCACCTCCTCTTCTACAACAAATTGATGATTCTTTTTCCTCTCTCCGTCACTCCCTTCTTCTTCTCTGCCTTTCTACCTTCTTCCTGCCACGAATTGAGGATTGCTGCCTTGTACTGGGATAGAGTACGTGTCTCTCATCCCGATTCTAGTGATGAGATCTTTGGCCCCTGAACCCCCCCCCCCTCCATCACTCCCCTGGCCCATGGGGAAGTGATTTGGAGTCATCACATTTACTGATGTTACTTCAGCTTTCTTGTTCCTTTCTCAAAAGCATCAGATTTTCCTCAACTCTCATTCCCTTTTCTATTCTCCAGCAGTTTCTTTTTCTGTTCTTCTACTTTGTTTCACTTCAACTTTCCTCTCTCTTCAATCTCTTCTCCTTCCTCTCAACTACTTTATCATAATTTTCCTTCCACTTAATAATCTCCTCTATTTTCGAAAATTCTCTCTCTACTCTTAAAGTTTTAATTTCTCTCTTCTTCTCTCCTCCACTTCTATCCCACTTCTTGTTCCAAACTCTCCAGTTTCTTCTTCTTCGCCCTCAATTTCTCTTCTTCTTTGTCTTCTTCTCTGGGTCTCTCGCCACCCACTTGTTCTCAATCTGCTAGCTTCTCACTCTTTTTTCTCTCCTTATTTTTCCACATTCTTTTTAGTCGTATTTTCTTTGTTCCTCCTTTCGCACTTGTTTTTCCCGCAGTTCTCGCTAATTCTCCTCCTTTCCCCTGTTCTACTTTTTTTTATTTCGCAATCTTTCAGGGTTTTTTCACTTTTGTCTTTGTTCCTTTTCTCCTGAATGCTCACTCCATCCTCTTTAACTTTTTTCCTCTTTCTTCCTTTTGTACTCTTCAATAATTTCCTCTCTTCTCTTTCCTCTTGTCCTTTCCCTTTTCTTTTTCCCATCTTGCTATTCTCAACCCTTCTCCCTCTATACATCCCCTTCTCCCTTGATCATCGACCTCACCCCTCCATCGTCCCCCTTCTCCCTTCATCCTCCTCCTCATCCTCCTTCTCCTTGACTACTCCTCTCTCCTTATCTCTTGTCATTCTCCCACTTACCTTGCTGTTCACAACTCTCTTCCTCCTCCTCCTCCTCCTCCTCCTCCCTCTCACTCCACCATTCCTCCTCCTCCTCCTCCTCCTTATTTTTCTCATCATCCTCCACTAATCCCTCTTTCCGTTTTCTACAACCACTCACAATCATCTTCTATCATTAAGATTAAGTTTCTTTCCGTCTTCTCAGAGCTGAGACTCTTCTCGGAGCATCAAGCAATTCGCACTCATTGCCACTCTGCACTTGTAGTCACCTACAATTTGATCACAAGCTCCAGCAGGCAAAAAGCTACCGAAATAAAATCACTGCGAACTGTCTTCTCGAATTATAACAAATTCTATCTGCCGTTATTCCGTGATTCCAGCTATTATCACTGCCTTCTGGACTTGGTTTGCTTCTTCAACAAGTTATTCAATCAATTAAATCTATTCAATTAAACAACTAAAAAGAACAATATGATAATAAGTTTCCACCTTCATCTAGTGAACTTAGTTCATATTTTAGTCGTGGATAGTCTATGATAGACAAAAATAAGAAATGAACATGAAAGGAAAAGACTGAAAAAAGCACAACGATAACAATATTCCACTTTGAAAAAGTGATTTTTTTTCTATGAAAGACAATGATTCTATACATGACTATTTGATGGAATATAACGTGTTTTTAAAATATAAATATTTAATTTTTGTTCAATGATCCTGACCCAAGTCATAAAAATATCATATTTTTTCCCTTTTTATTCTAGCTCTAAACTCAAGGAAAATTTCCAATAGTGGCTTCAAAGTGCAATTAGTGGTTAATTATTATTGTTATTAGCGGATGGCTTCCATCAGTGGGGAAACATGAAGGTAGTTCCATCTCATCGTATGACCCAATTTTCCCTTAAGAAAATTTATCTTCAATAGTTTTCCCTGTCTCTAGGTCAATCAATAACTGAGAAACATAGTAGTTAAAAATGGTTTTTTATTACCTATGCTATCCTTCAAGCAGTAAAGTAAATCGATAAATAAACAGAATAGCTGCAATTCGCTGGTTTTTCTGTTTAGGGTTAGTTCGAAACCGTATAGAAACGATATCGTAGTCTTAAAACTTGATCTTCAATATTAAGCTGCTCATAGAGTCTAATCAGTACGCTGAAGTTATAACCACTAATTAAAAGTACCCTAGAACTCTAGCTGCTACCTGTAAGCGACTACAAAAGCTCGCAAAAACTATTCAAAATTTATCTTCAATAATTTTTTCCTGTCCCTAGGTGAACGCCTCTACAAGAATGCTGACGAAATTCAGGCTAGGTTGTACAACACAACAAGTGAACAAAGCTGAAAAGTTTTTACGGATAAACATAACTAATTCAGAAAGGTTGAATGAAGAAGAGCTTTAATTGATTATACGTTTGGCTTTGCTCGGGCCGAGTAGTAGAGAGTAGAGCTAGTGAGTCCACTTAATTATAGCATGACAGGGGGTGGCTTGGGGGGGGGAGAAGAGAAATAGGTCAGTAAAGGGAAAGTTGGCAGCGACCTTTTTGTGTCTGTGTAGGTGTGTGTGAGTGTGAGTGTGACCGTAGGCTACTACCCTTTGCACGCCGAATAAAATATGTGTACTGATAAATTTTTCACTTCTCCATATCTACAACGTACAACGCGCGAGCACACTTCCTGGTGGGAGAGTACGGCCGCCAGGCTGTAAGAGAGTAACGCAAAGGGAGTAAAAGAGTTAAAGAGTAACTAAAAGGAATAGCCCGTTTTTACTTCATCTAATATCGCAAATGGAAAGCGTTGTGTAATCAATTTATTTTCGTGGAAAATTGTTGTTAACGCCGCGCAAAATTCAGTCGCCGGGTCTAATTCAATAGTGGCGGCAGCCTACTACATTAGCATGCCTCTTATAAATCATGCGTGGTGTCTACACTACATGAATATACACTAGTGCAGAGTGTGTAGCACCGTCAGCTAAACCCGTGCAAATAGGTGTGGAGAGTAAATCATTTAGCATTCAGAATTTATTCACTACTGTGTTCTCGACCCGGCTCTCAAAAGCAGCCACTTTATGTGGCGATTTATTGGTGTTTATAACACCAAATTTTTCTCTTTCTTGAATGATATACTGAGGAGAGTTGAAGTATGTTTAAAAATACGAATGAGAAATATTTCCAACTCATTTTATACCTTATTCATTATTCTTGTATTAGAATAGAATTATTCAATTTATAATAATTCATTGAATAATATTCCTAATTGATAATGCTGTAAACTACTCTGGAGACATCCGTCACTGCGAATACTGACAACAGAAAAATAGCTAGCAAGGAATTGTTCAATTTACCTTGGCTCCACCTATGATCATCAATTTGTCAGGGTAATACCCTCATGAGCTCTAGGCTTTTGCTTTAGTAAATCGAATGTGATAATGAGAGATGACGACCCTTCTTATGCGGTCGGGATTGACTGGTTTAGTAAGAAACAACAAAACAATAATCAGAACAATAAAAACTACAAAATTCCTATTTTTTTCATTAAATCGTTGATCGCTGTCAATCCTATTTCAAACCAAATTTATTCCTATCATCATGATAAAATATATGTATGCCCAATAGCTAAGAATGATTGATAGTTATACTGAAAGAGTTTCGATAGTTGTTGATTTGACTACTTATTTCAACTCATATTATTGAATTTCTGTGACTTATAATATTGCTTACTATAGGTATTCCAGAATTGTTGGAAGCAAACAAATAGTTAAACTATCCATTTGCTTCCATTCATTTCTATTTCCTCTCCCTCGAATACCCGTCTTCTCCCCTTACGTCAATTTTGAACTCTCTTTCTCTAAAAATTACTCCCCTATTTCTGTATCCTTTCCCTATTTCTCTCGAAATTTCATGCATTGAGAGTACCAGCACCGAAATAAGTGGGCACTCTTCTTATTTCAAAATTGAGTAGCATACATAGCGGAGCCGGAGTTTTATGGAGTGTGGAGAGAAATAGCGAGTTGCGAGCTAGATTGCTTCCGAGCAATAATAATTTCCAGGCGAAGTAGAAAGTCTGAGGCCCGACTAAGTAAATCTTTCCGCAGTGTTATTTCTACCTATTTTTATTTTTCCATCATTCCATTCATCAACAGTTTTTGTGAATCCCCTGCGGTTTGAGCCATTCTCTTGTTTGTTTATGTGTGGCTTCACTATTGATTCTTGTTTTAAGGTAGTCTGCTGCTTGCAACACAGGTGTTCTATTTAAAACTCTAGGAGCAGTGGAAATACTTCAGAATAGAAAAAGTTAGCTGATAAAAATTTTTCTTAAAGTAGCATAAAATGTGCGATTTTTTTACTTGGAAGTAGTAATACAAAGGTTTATCTCCAAACACGCATTAGAATATTTTTTAAAATGCAGTAGACTATCAATACATTATTAACAGAATCAACAATTATTATTTAATGTAAAGTATTATTGTTAAACGCTTGTATTCAACTTGATATGAAATCATTCTTTTTTTTGTCAGAAGTCAACTTTCATGAAAATATATTATTAGGTCATTCAAAACTATCAAAATTTTTCTCAAAATAAGTAGCATGCAGTCTGCTCTGAGTTTGTTGAAAGTACTGTACTTACGCTAGCTCTGAGTAATAATTATTACAGTATGATTGTGCTGAGTTTGTTACATATTTATACACCAAATGAGTAAAAACTACAATACTTCATTCATTAATTCCTTTTTTCAATTACTATTTGAATTAATTACTATAGGTAAAAATTGTAAATTTTTACAATTTTTACAAATAAATACAATAAGTATTTTGCTTAAATGAAAGTATGTTCATTGCTCATAATGAGAACATAGCAGACAAAATACAAAGATGTATCAGAAGAAACGAAAAAAAAATCACGTTAAACAAAGTTGATAGATTTGGCTTAGTGATATTACAAAACGTTTTTTATCAAATAAGATATATCTAGAACCACAAACTAAGGGATATAATACTAGAGATATCCACTGAATTTCATACCTAGTCTTTGCTAGAAGGTATCAAAAATACCAGAAACCGCATTGAGAAAAAAGTAGTCCAGACCCAATCAAATTGAAAGATCTGCAATGATCTGTAATCTCTCTCTGTGATTGATACTAGAAAAGCGAATAAAAATTATGATTATTCTCATTAAAAATATCAGCATCAAACTTGCACCGGAAGCAACATTTGGCTTCAAATAATCAACGTGAACATTGAAAGCCATAAACAGCCATGTTATTAAAACCAAGAAATGAAATATCTCATGGCGTTTACAGCTTATCATAAAATGTTTTATCCGAACCGCTCATTTCATGAGCTACGATATTGCATTCGGTAATAAGCAATAAACTTATTTTTAGCGCTAGAGTGATTCAATCTTTTCAATGTAAAAGACGTGGTCATGGAGAAATAGCACCTCTTAAAATCATACTAATCTCGGAGCTGAAAATCAAGGATTTCTGTTAACTGTACCAATGAAATATAAGAATTCAGGAAGAAACCATGATGACTGTAATGATCATAATCACTGTATTCAATCATAATGGATGTTGATCACTGCTGTTTCCTGATTATTTAGGATTTTCAAGTTATAAGCTAAGAAGAAAAAGCAAACTAGGTAGAAGACAAACAATCATCATAATACGTGAAGGGTAGTCTTTATACTGTCATAATTCTTGTCAAACATAGAAGGAGAAGAAGAAGAACTGAAGAAGAATAAGAACAAAGAGAAGAAGAAGAAAAGAGAAAAGTGGTGGGAAGGAAGAAAAATAAAAGTAAAAGAACTTGAAGAAGAAGAATTATCAATACGATGCTTCCAAAGTGAGATAATAAGAGCTGATAAAGAAGAATATAGGTGGATTCAATGAACAATATCGGGGGACCGAGCTCTGTACGGGAGTATAAAGGCACAGAATTCTACAAATATGTTTTGTATTAGACCAAGTTCAGTGGCCATATTTACTGGATGTAGTGGCCAGTTGATTTCCTAGTTTTCTTTCAAAATAAATATTTCTATTAATTATGTTCGATGGAAATAAAAATTCATTATTCATTTATTTAATTCAAATAAACCAGTCACCTTCTATTGATCCCAAGCGACATTACGCACACAGTTGAAGAGTTTACAGTGTGGGGAGGGGGGAGGAGATGTGTGCCATTTTAATACCCTTATGGCTTTCAACAATGAAATGTTAAATGAGCGAATACAATTGCAACGAGTTGCGGCCCCTTATTGTCGAGAGATTAATTATGTATATTTCATAACAATCGTCGAAATAATCGCCATCGTCAAACCACGAATCATCGAAATCGTCATCATGAAACCACACAAATCATCATCATCATCGTAACAAACGCTCGCTTTTTGTTTAGACGGTGGACTGTGCGGTATTTCCACGCAACCGCTTTTACCGCGATCACAAACGTGCGTTTTTGTCGTTTTGCAGTTTTGCGGTCTAGTTCTGCTGGCGCGGTTCACGTTGATTGCGATTCGTAAACCTCGAATATAATTTATGCAGCCAACATGTTATTCATCAATACAATTCTGTATTATTTGGATTTTTACACTGAATTCATGAGTAGAATTGATTAATATTTTCAATTCTTAAGAAACAATTGGATAGTATTGGATGTGTTAACATGAAACCATGGTCCTGGTGTAAACAGTGCGTTTATTAAAATAAAAAGTGGAGTTCTACAATTTCAATAGGTTTTTTCTATTATGGAAAGATTCCACAACATCAATATTTGTTCTACAAAATTTATGATTAGTATTGTGATGATGTTGATTCTATTAATAAGGCCCAAGTTTAGTTAAATTATAACTTAGTTAAGACTTGAATTAATGTTTGAAATTGGAAATGAATGATGGAAGGGTCAGTAGAGTGCACGTATTATTGGAACGGGGCCACTCCAGATAACCCAGTTCATCCTAATATAGCCTTGCTAGAATCCAGGTTCAAACAATCAAGTTTACACGGTTGACAGCGAACAAGAGACTGTTTAGACGCTGGTCAAGTGAGAGACAGGAAATGTCAATCTCAGCTTATTGTGGACCAATCATAGGCTCCTCAACATGTTCTGGGCCTCTTGCTTATGATTTATCATAGCCTTTAGTCCCCTGCTCTTTGACACCATTTGTACTTCTATAAATGTTTCTGCTACTCAATAAGCTACGAGTCATACAACTATCTAGATTTTGGATATTTCAAACTATGTTTCCCTTTTTCTTCACTGTTTTTCCTTTGGCTTTTTCTCATTTCCCTCTCCTCCTTTCTTCTTGCTTTTCTTCGTTTTTACCTTTCTTATTCTCTATCCGTCATCCTCTTTGTATCTCTTCTTCTCTTCATCTTATTCTGCTTTCTTTTTCTTTGTTCTTCACTTTTCCTTTTTCTCTCGTCTCCCTTCTTCTTTTTTCCCACGGTTATATTGGTTTTTTCTTCACTTCTTCTCCTTCTTCTTCTTCTTCTTCTTCTCTCTTCTTCCTCTTCTTCCTTCTCTTCTTCTTCTTCTTCTTCTTCTTCTTCTTCTTCTTCTTCTTCTTCTTCTTCTTCTTCTTCTTCTTCTTCTTCTTCTTCTTCTTCTTCTTCTTCTTCTTCTTCTTCTTCTTCTTCCTTCTCTTCTTCTTCTTCTTCTTCCTTCTTCTTCTTCTTCTTCTTCTTCTTCTTCTTCTTCTTCTTCTTCTTCTTCTTCTTCTTTCTTCTCTTCTTCTTCTTCTTCTCTTCTTCTTCTTTCTTCTCTTCTTCTTCTTCTTCTTCTTCTTCTTCTTCTTCTTCTTCTTCTTCTTCTTCTTCTTCTTCTTCTTCCTCTCCCTTCCTAATTATAAACTGATTTTTCAAGTATATTCATTCAATCTCAGTACAGACTGCGATGGGAACATAAGCCTTTTCAGACATAACTGCTCATTCCTTCACAAAGTTCTACATTAGTCCAATCTTTGTAGAATTACCTACCAGGTCTGTTCATGAACAGCATCCTTCCATATGTCTTTCACTCTCTGTTACAAGCTCTTATCCAACTATACAATGCCACAATAATTATAGGCTATTGAAGAAGTATTATAAAGGATAACTTTGTATCATAAAGTGCATTACAAGATTTTAATGTACAAATTAAACTTCGATCTCGAAAATTGTACTAAAAATGCAAAAAAAAATTGAAAACAGTACAGAACATTCAACTAGATGAGTTTAGCTCCAGTGAACTTACGAATTGGTAGTCGCGTCCCAGTTGAGATAGTCCTGAGTAAAGATAGCCTAATGCAGAATCCTTCCTTTCCTATTCTGCCGCATACAAATCTCATCTGCTGAGAAAGCTCATCTATCTCGATATGTGTCCATCGCTACAACTACAACTCCAATTCCCAGTGGTCTGCCGTTGCACTTTCCTCTTTCTCTCTTCTCTTTGCACTTGTTCTTGGAAGGAAACCACTCTCCTAGTTCCATTTTCATACTCATGTCCTTCATCAATCTTTCTCTTCCTCTCTTTCTCTTCTAATATTCTCATTCTTTAAGCCCTCTATTATTCCCTCTATACCCACTATTCGTTCTCTCTCCTCCACCCATTTGTTTGTCTTTCTCTTTCTCGCCGCATGTCACAATTCCACTCACTTTCATCCCAGAGCGATCGTTCCAAACTTCTCTCGGACATCTCGGGTCAGACCTCCATGGTTCAGTACTACGACCTCTTTCAACGAAATTATTTCGGCTACATCCTTTCTTGGACCTTTCTCATATTTTCCTTCTTTCTCTCTTCTGCCTCAACTTCTCAACGCAGACGACGATTGGTTTTTCTCAGTATGCTTTCTACTTCTGCCAAAAATGTATTCTCTTTCATCTATGTTCTCCCCTCTCCCTCAAATCCCCCTCGCTTCCCAACCACTCGTAATGCTTGATTGGTTCATTCTCTGAATTCGACATTTTTCCTCTACTATTCCACCGGGTCCTTTGCACTTTGACCAATCATTTTTTGTTTGTGATGATTCCATTGAGTTATAAGAATCTATTCCAAAAAAATAAGATTGTATATCTTACTATACCTATTATAATACACCGCAATATCAACTATTTTGTTTCTCAAATAGCCTTCATTTGTCATATGAATAAGCAAAACCTATTTCATGCAAGAGAATTTGATTTGAATGCGGTGTTATAGTGAAAAATACCTCCCTTATCTCCTACAACCTCTATCAGGCTTCTCAACTCCTACTTTATCAGTAAAAATTTGTTAAAGAGTCTCAGGATTAGGAATTTAGATACCTCTACCAGTTTAAACCGCTCTACCTGCGTCTAGAGGTAGAGCAGTGTTTTTGATTTTCTTTTTTAAAAATTTTGACTTCCTAAAAAATATGAGAAATCGATAGCTGCTATTTCCAGAGACGCTATCCTCAATATTATTATTATTATTATCATCATAAGCCAAAGTAGTGCTGAAATAATAGGGAAGCAAAAAACAGAAGAGAAGATTACTTTCTAATTGCCACAGAATGCGATTTTTTTTTCTACAATATAGCAGGGAAGAAATCAATACTTGTAATTTGTCTGAAGTATTATCTTGAAGTATTTGTCTGAACCATTACAAGATTGGGGATATTGATTTCTAGAATCAGAGCTCTCATGAAAAATGTAGAGCAACAGATTACAGATTCTACTGTTTTGGGGTTCTATTTTTGCTCTAGAGATTATAGAGTATAAACTCTTTCCTCTTCTATTTAGATGAGCTTGGTTATTTGCTCTGAATATAATTCCATTGTTATTGCTCCTTGTTTCTCCATTAATATTTTATTCTTCCCATTCTAAGTATTCGTAACTAAATGTCCTGGCATTACCATGTTCTTGTTATTGGAAAAAAGAAATACAATATCGATTTTCATTTTAAATCGAAAACTACTTTAAATATTTTTAAACGTTTTTATGAGTGAAAACGGGAAATGATAAAAACTATAGAGAATCAATCGAAGTGAATATCAACTCTGAAGAATCTCAATCTCTTCTACGATAAATTAATGAAAAATTACAATATTCTACTTCATAGTTTGATAAATTTGAACCTGATTGATCAATAATAGCAGGTTCCTATTTTTTATATCCTTACACGAAAAGTACCCCATTTGTAATTCTTTGATAACCAGTACCATAAGAGTTTATCTCTTTCAAGTCTTATTCAATAAGCTGATAAAGGAGAAAAGTCATGTTATCTGAGTTTATTTTTTATTTATTTATTCTTCTCATCTTTTTACGCGAAGCAGCTTACTCGTTAACTCTCCAGCAAACTTATTTTATAAACTGATGGATGAAAAATCTTATGACCTTATGACATACTCGTTACAAATCCTGCTGTGAGTGTGTTTCATCCGTTATGTATGTGTTATATAGGCCTTTGCGTTACGGATACAATATCCGTTACTATAGAACGTTATCCGATAACCGATAAAGTAACGATAGTGTTCACCGTTTACAAGCTTGTAACCTTTTATAACATGGATTTTGTAATATAAATCAGACTATATTTGTATATACGGTATATATTCTATATTGAATGGTTGTTTGAAGCGATTTATCGTTACCACTCGACGCTTCTGTATCTTTTGCGCCGTATCTGCATTGAGCAGGCGTTTAGCCTGAAGCATCATACAGCCTACACATCAAGCCTGTGGCGTATATTTAGGCTTGAGAGATGAGATCGATCATAAACGTTGCAAAACTTGATGCTTGAACGGGGCTTTGTTGAACTTATTCTTCACCCTCGTTGATCAAACTTTGCTAGAACTTGGAGAATTCGTATCTCTTGAATTTTTCATTCTTCACGTTCTTCCTCGTTCATTTATCTCCCATCATCATAATTTCCATTACCTATACACAAGCCAAGAGCTTATGCATCACCACAGCAGAAAAATTAAATTGTAATAAAAAAGTTTTATTGTCTACCTAAAATGATTAGAATATATGAGTTTAACAACAAACCCATTTATTTTGTTGTCAAAATAACGATTTGCAGCCATACATTGGGTTGTATTGTAACTCAACTATCCAGAAAATTTAAAGATGGATAAAATCATAAAATAATGTAATAATATTATCCAAATACTATTGTATTGATTATTCCAGACTATTATTTTTCCATGACCACACATCAAACTTCTTTGGCTTTCCCTGGGCTCATAGATTCAAACAAAAATTTAAATCACGATATAAGTTCTTCGAGTATTTTGTGACAGTTCAATCTCTGTATTTATGCAATAAAAACAAAAGATTCCATTAACCCTCTTCCATAATGCATTTGTGTTTATGCAATATTGCCTGTAAATGCGCGTGGGTAACTCATCGATCATACCACTCCAAATGCTTGACATGAACGCCCTTAGCCTCTATGCGGACAAATGTCAAACCGTGCATTGTTCTATCAGGGCTGTCACTCATAATACATACATTCACCTTGCCTATTATTAGTCACTATCCCTGAAATTTTAAGGTATTATCATATCAGGATGTTCATTGTTGACAGCATACTAGAAATTAAAATATAGTATTACCAAATTTCTACTACGTATTTAGTTTTAACAAAACTCTAAATTTAGTATTATAATGGTGTTAATATAATGTTTCACTGTCAGTGCAATATCAGCATCAAGGAGATACTATGTTTCGCATATAATATTTTATACAGTAGGCTATAATTCTCTGTTAGGTGACCTAGAATGTTAATTTCATCAAAACTTCGAGTACAGTATGACTGGATGTGTAAGGTTGATGTGGTTGTTGAATCAAATTTAGTGGATAGAGTAAGCCGTAGCGCTCACTGAGGTGGAGTGGCGATGGCGTGGCAATACGCTAAATATAAACGTATGTAACTAATTGAAACAGTGTGCATCACCTCGATGTGCGCTTACACTTTACACTATGTAGAACCATAGACTAACCGAATAATTAACAAACAGACTAACAAACCAGATTTGAATTATCTCTGGTAATAACATATTAATACTAGAATAAAAGATAACTTCTTGCTATAGCCTACTTCATTATTCTCTTTACTAATATTTTGCTATACGTCTTTGCCTTTTATTCTATTATTCTGTGCAGTACACGAAGTATGGATATCTACAACAACCATATTAATACTTCTAAAAAGTTGCCTTATTCCAGAAACTAGAAAGTACTAGAAGTAGTATTTTACTACTAGTAGAAGTAAACTACTATACAGTAGTTGAATAAGCCAATCCAAAGTTACGTTTACGTTGACTGTCAAGTCTCTAATGTTTGTGCAGGTGCTTGCATCCACTCTTGATGCTTTACTATGAATTCTGGACAGATATTATTAAGTTATATAAAAATATCAAACTCAACTAAAACATAACTGAAATATTATTTAAGTAATTTTAAAAGTGATTTGATCTAATAAAACTGGAGTAAAGAGTTACATGGAAGTATCCTAATAGTAATAATGTTTCAATTATTGAATCAAGTTCGTTTAAAACCCTCTGCTTTTATAGGGCTTCAATGAAGATTAAATTTACTATGATGGCTGTGTTGTATTCGATATGAGCATAGAAGTACGTTTCCGTCGTTGTATAGGATACAGCGGTAAGAGAATATTTGAATATTATAGTTGTATAAAATGTCATGGAAGTATTCTGATAGTGATTGTATTACAATAATTTCAAAGTGAATCAAGAATACGAGCAGATACAAGAAAATATACAGTTAGTGAAGATTGAGGGACAATAAGGAAGAGAAAGAGAAAGAGGATGATGATAATTAAGAGAGAGAACAATCATTCATAAGAGGATTCGAGTTGTTGAAGTCGAAATATCTCCGGGTCCGAGTTTCAAATATCTCTGAAAAGCACCAAAGTATTGAGTCTAAGGAGCAGAGTTTCTTTGAGGTTATTCTTCCTAAATATCTACGGGAACATACTGAGAGTAAGAATTATTGAGAGTAAAATCAAACGCTGAAGTATTAATTTTCATTCATGAAACTATAGAGAGCTTGTAAAGTTATCATAATAGAAAGAAAAATCATTCAAATGTTGGCTAGAATTGTTCTTGAATAGGATTTATGATTTCAATGGGACATGATCGCCTTTCATGCCAATTATTATTAAGGGGGATATTTTTCAAAACACGAATAATATGAGGCCTGGATGGGAATGATAGCAGAAAATTGAAAGAAAGAACAGGAGTGGAAAGGGTAAAACTGATTTAAAAAGAATTGAAAAAGAGCTTAAGTAGGAAAACGACTCCTGCATATTCATAATTCTTATGGCTGACGGTCGAGAATTTATTCTTGTTAAATGAGATTGGAGCTCAATTTTCTTGTTTTCCAGTCTGCTGGTCATGTCAGCTTTCTTGCCTATCCAGTCTCAAAGCAGTTTTTTCCACCGTCGCCTGCACACGATGGAAAAATTACTCAGCCGTCTGAGAAAATTGTGGAAGATCGTTGTACTTTTTAAAAGCCAGACATTTGTTGTGTTATTCCTGGCGATTAATTTCATGTTCTCCAGTTACATTATATGTATTTCAATTTGAATGCAATGTATAGGAATCAAAGAGATTATACTTGTAGATCAATCTTAGTGGACCACTTTTCATTCAATGTGAATGATAAGAGTCCATATCCGTCAACTATTCAAACTATTGCTGTACAGTGTAAACGAAGCAACTCTGATTGGGAGATAGAGAAATCAATCTATATCAAAATAACCTCTATCATAATAACGACTTGCTTAGTTCAAGTTCAACTGTCATTTTAGGGAAATAAAAAAATTGATAGACTTCCTTGAAAACCTAATTTATATATCATTCTTTTTGCTGAATAGAATTATTAAATTTAGATATTTGGCTCAATGATATCAACACTTCAATTACATTAAGTCAAAACATCATGATGAACAGTAACGACTGGTAAATCTGATGCTCTCTTGAATACAACTGATAAATTTGTTCAAATTTCTATGAGATAAATCTCTCTTCCAATAACACTGCAAAAAACAAGCATTCAGTATTTTTGGCTCGAATTCAAAGGATCAAACTGAAAATTGTTGAGAACAGAAATTGATTTCAACTCGACAAATATAATTTGGCTTCGAATAAACAATCGCGTCCGTTGTTTTTTATGTAGAAATGTGTTTTTCAACATGAATATGGATTTATTGTGATTTATTCGGTTATTTGTTTTGAAAGGAAAAAAATGCGATGGAAATATTCCATTGCGTGAAATTACATTCGAACAGATTGTTATTTCTATAGAAAATGAACTGTATGTTTTTTCACATGTTTCCATGTGTAGTTCATGAAATATACATTGGAAAGAGTTCGCTAACGACATCCGGGGAATCAACTGGTAAAAAGCTTCACATTTCAATAAAAATGCTGCTTTGCAGAGCTGCACCAGGCGCGATTAATCCAGGATCAGCATAATGCTGAGTAGGTATAATCAGCTGGAATTGTAATTGATCCTTGTTAGTGCAGTCCTTCACTAGTATTACATCGAATTATTATTATTATTCAATAATGTAGCCTACTTCAGGAATTCCCTAACCTGAGAGTCGAGTTTTTATTATCGCTTCAGCATCGTCTTCATTCAAGTGACAAGATTGTGTTAGAGAGTGTTTTGAATCCATTCAAATATCAACACATTTCAATTCCACACGAACAATTCGAGAATAATGTATTCTAATCAACGTACATCACCCACTTCCCCCCACCAACCCGGAACCGAATGGAATGAATGCCAACGAACGAAGGTATCTGTGTATCATACGCTTCAAGGCGCTAACGCGCATAGACTACTGTATTGTGTTTACGTAGCGAAGCGAGATGACGCTGCACGGGCGATGAAGATGATGGAGAAGGAGAAAAATAAGTATGAGTAGGAGGAGGAGGAGGAGCAGAAGAAGAAGAAGAATAAGAAGAAGAAGAAGAAGAAGAAGAAGAAGAAGAAGAAGAAGAAGAAGAAGAAGAAGAAGAAGAAGAAGAAGAAGAAGAAGAAGAAGAAGAAGAAGAAGAAGAAGAAGAAGAAGAAGAAGAAGGAAAAAGCAGCCGAAGAAGAAGAAGAAGAAGAAGAAGAAGAAGAAGAAGGAGGAGGAAGGAGAAGAAGAAGAAGTAGAAGAAAAAGAAGAAAAAAATGAGAAGAAGATGGATGAGAGGAAAAAGAAGGAGAAGAAGGAGAGGAAGGGGAAGAAGGAGCCAACACCGAAAAAATAAATAGTTAAAATGGAAAAAGAAATAAAGTGTGAGTGGGAAAGGAAACTATGACCCCCCTCAGAACGAGAATAGAAATGAAGAGAAGAAAACGAAGAAGTGGAAGAAACTTCAGGAGAAAATTATGAAAAATGTGAGAAAGAAGAAGAAAAAGATTGTGAAAGAAAGGAAATCTCCCACACCTGAATTCTTACAGAAGAGCGAGTGAGAGGGGTATGGAAAAACGACTATACGATAAAATATAGGATGAGGAAGTTAAATGTAATGAAGGAATGAGGAAAAGAGGCGGATGAGAGGGGAAAGAAGTAAAAGAGAATCGATATGAGAGTAAGAAAGTAGAAGTGAAAGGAAAGAAGTATGCGACTGACAGGAAGTAGAAACTGAGTGACAGCAGGACAGAGAGACGAGATCTGAGAGGAAAGATAAGAAGAAAATAAAAAGAGAAAGGTGAGTGTAAGGATGAAAGTGTAACGGAAGGAAAATAGGAAAAAGAAATTCAGTGGAGAATCAGATGGAGAAAAATTGCTGAATATGAAGTGCAAGTTTGATTAGGAACTGAGAAATAAGAATGACTGTATCTGAACTTCGGAGGATGAGGGGTAGCAGGATGCAAAGAGAGACGAGAGAATGAAGAAACGATGAAGGAAGAATAATTACAGTATCTAGAACATGATGGAAAAGTGGATGCAAAAAGGAGAAGAATTGTGTAAAAAGGGTGTGGAAATAGGGGAAGGATAAAAAAATTAGAAAAGTTGTTGGTCTTACATACAAGCACATTAGATGGGCCACATAGGCGTTGGAGTATGACCAGAAAACACTTAAAATATCGATTTCACTTAAACCACTCTTCCTTCCCACCCCTCCCTACTTTCACTTTCTACAGGTGCATTTTATTTTCACGCCTTTCTCTCAATGTTCGTTTCATACATTCTATTACTCTTACACATCGCAAACTTTTATCGCATCACTACTTTATCTCCTAACACTCTCCCACTCTCTACAATCTCCCACTCAACTCCACCATTATCTTTGACTTCTTCTCCTACCACTTCTTCTTCTACTTGTTCCCTACCAAGATATTCTACTTCTCGTCTTCCTCTCCCTCCTTCTGCTCTTCTTCCGCATCTATTTCTTCTTTACTCCCCCTCATCTAATTTTCTCTTTCTCTTCTTCTGTTTTTTTATTTTTCGTTTTTAAAATATTCCTTTTTCCCTCATCTCATTCAATGTTTATAATGATCCTCTCTTCATTTTCTCTCTCCTTCTCCCCTCTCCTACTTCTATTTCATTCTTTACTTTCTCCTCGTGCTTTTCACCTACCACTCCTCCATTATTCCCTTCAATCCCTGTCCTCTCCTCAAATTCCTTCTTCTTTTTCTTCCCCTGATCCCCTCTACTTTTTCCGAATCTTCCAAACCTATACATCTACTTTTTACAGCATCACACCTCCAGTGAATGGGGTTTTACACCAAACCACTTGATGGCCCAGTAATGCGTTTGTAACGAATTCCTCGCTCTGTTCCCACTTCAAGTCCTCTTCCTTCTCCTCCTCCAGCTCCTCTTCCATCCCACCTCCTCCTCCCCACCTCCTTCACCTCTTCCTGCTTCTCAACCTCCTCCTCCACCTTCTCCATCTCCTCTTCCTCCTTTTCTTTCCTTCTCCCCTCCTCTCTATCCTTCTCTTCCTTATTCACCACTCTGCTCTGCTTCTCAACCTCCTTCTCCATCCTACCATCTCCTCCTCCACCTCCTCCTCTTCCTCCTCCTTCTCATCTTTCTCCTTTCCTCCTCTTTTCCTCCTCCTTTCCTCCTCCTTCTTCCCTCCTCTTCCTCCCTCTCTTTCTTATTCCCTACTCTGCCTCAGTTTCGTATCTCATCCTACATCCACTCAAAAGTCAGTGTCTGTGTTTCTCCCTCTCACAACTCCTTTTCCTACTCTACACCTCCTCCTCCTACTCCTCTTCCTCCTTTCCTCCTCCTCCCTCCTTTCCTCCCTTATTCTCTTCCTTATTCCCTTCTCTGCCTCCATTATGTATCCAAGCCTACATCTACTCAAAAGTCAGTGTGTTATGTACATTTGTGTGAAATTTGCAGTTTAGACTGATGCCAATCTAAGTGCCTGCATTCTTGTGCGACAACATTTTTTTTTTGTATCAAACTCGTATCGTATCAAACCTTTCTGACGACTCGACTGAACTCGAATGTGCCTAATTGAGATGTGCCTCGTCTAGTAATGGCGAGTTGATACGAATTTGGATGTTTGGTATTTTTCCAGAGTGGTTTGTACCACTCTCGTAAGGTGAGAGTCGGTAAACGGGGATCATTATGGTAAACTTCCTACAGAATGTTATCTAATCGACTTGTGATGGCAATTGGAAATTTGCAATGTTTATACTGGTAAATGTGCGAAAATTAGTTCACTTGTTGGTTATGGCATAGCCTACAATGTTTCCAGGCATCTTTCTTGTACGTTAGATGTTGGGAATTGGAGAAGTTAGTTCGGATTATTCTAGTGGTTGGACATGGTAAATTTTGTTTTGCTACTCAATCCATAGTTAAGCATAAAAGCAAGGTATTTCTGATATTATTCTATCCACCTTGACAGATAGTACAAATTTAATAATGTTATCCATGGATTAGAGCTAGACTATCAGATTGA
Source organism: Laodelphax striatellus (assembly GCA_017141395.1). NCBI lineage: Eukaryota > Metazoa > Arthropoda > Insecta > Hemiptera > Delphacidae > Laodelphax > Laodelphax striatellus. The sequence continues at coordinate 6,275,937 of CM029536.1, forward strand.
CTGTAGATTATGCAGATTGTCTGTGCCCCTATATCTATATTCATCTATTTCTCCAGCAAAAACTGATTACAAACCTCAATTTATGATTAGGCTACTTTACGATTCTTCCTCAATCCATAGATCATGAAACATATTTTGCGTCAATTTTCAGTATTTTGAAGGTATTTTCATCGATCCTACGTTTATTATTTTATAGCGTAAATCGTTCTACCGCGTTACAAAAAGCTTCAATAATCGTGTAACTCTTTCTTCTTCTTCTTCTTCTTCTTCTTCTTCTTCTTCTTCTTCTTCTTCTTCTTCTTCTTCTTCTTCTTCTTTCCTTCTTCTTCTTCTTCTTCTTCTTCTTCTTCTTCTTCTTCTTCTTCTTCTTCTTCTTCTTCTTCTTCTTCTTCTTCTTCTTCTTCTTCTTCTTCTTAACATTCAAGGATTAGACTTGGACTTTTGCCTGTCCCGACTCACAACACCATAATATAAGTCTATTAATCAATCTAATTCACTATATCAACAATAGTTATTATTAAAACGTAATTATTTTTATGATCCATCCACTGCGCTTTCATGTTGTGAACATTGCATTTGTTTTTGTATTTTGAATGTTGTAAATAGCGACCTATATCTATATTATCTCAGTCAATTGAATCTATCGAGCTCGAATAAAAAATCGTCAATTTCTGTGTGTTACAGGCGCCCTAGGCGTGCAAATCACCGCACTACGCGTGCCGGCTTCAGTCCGCAACGGGTCCGCATCGGTGCTACTAGACTGCGAGTACTCGCTACGACCGGACGAGACCCAGTCGGACTCAGGTCTGGTGGTGAAGTGGTTCTTCAATGCGACTCCGGCCCCCGTCTATCAGTGGATTCGCGGCAATCGACCTCAAGAGCTGGGCGTGCTAAAGGGCCGACTCAAGCTGGACCATAGGGCTAGCAGGCATCCGGCTACCATGCATAGGGCGCTCTACATCCTCAATCCTACCACTGATCTATCGGGCGAGTACAAGTGCGTTGTGTCGACGTTTGATGATGAGGACTTCATGATCAAGACCATGACAGTGTTTGGTGAGTGGTGTTTTGTTTGACATAAGTTTTAAATCTGCATGATTATTGAAATTTGTTTGAAATTATATTGGGATTAACCAATATAATATTGCTTTATGTTGATAATATAGGGCCTATATATAATCAGTCCCATGCTAAATTGGGTGCTCAGCGTTCGCCTGGCTGAGTTACCTCCGACCCCCTCTTAATATTTTTAGCTGAAGAGTTGCATGATTATTGATTAAATAATTATAATAAATAGATGGATGAATATAGATATTTTCATTCAATTTGGCGGACGACGATAACTTCATCACTCATTTTTAAATATGTTTCACATAGTTACATGCAGAATTTCGATTGGAAAAATTCAGCAGAACATCACTCATTATAAAATGTTAAATGGGCGCTATGACTATATAGGTATGGTTTCATCCAATTTATGAGGATATTCGCCATTCACCAAATAACTTTCATTCATTTACCTATGGATGAATAAAGATGTTTATTTAAATATAATGTTATAGGCTATATTACAGAATTCCAGGAGATCTGGCAGAGGTGAGGAACAGGGGGACTGGAAGTGTGCACTCATCCACCCCTACACATATGTTAATGGAAGGATAGACCAATCATGAAGTCAGTCTAAGATGAACAACACAGAGGATCTCCTACTCTGTCTCATCGAAATCCTCTCTGCTTGCAACTATGCAACGTGCACAAGAACATACTTGAGCCCTTAATTGGGTGAATACCAGGCTGGGTTCCAGACCGCACAGATCATGCACTGAACAGATTCTCCAACCTGAAATCTGCACTGAAACTTCAAAACAGTACAGAAATCTGCCAACCATCTCTGTATCTTCGAGTTGACTAAGACCGCCTATGACTCCATCGACCTAGCAATCACTCTTATAATATTCTACGAACGAATTACAATCGGCAATAAAACATGGCGACTTATCCAACACGCTCATGATCACAACTTCAAAAGTCAAATTCATTGGTGAAATATCTGACAAACCTTTCATCATCAAGACTGGTGTCCAGCAGGGTGATGGATTGTCCCCATTATGCTGTAAGCATCGTTCTTGATAAAGTCAAATCAAGGGTGGAGAAAAGAACCTGAAGAGGTAAGATATCTGGAGACCATTGTGCTAGGAAAAAAAACAAGATAATATTAATGTGTACATGCTTGGCATTTTGCTGAAAGTGAATCTTGCGATTCTCTCTGGAGATGAACAACACCTTATTCATCAATCAGTCCTCAAGAGAATTGTGCTGGCAAGGTCGGACCACAGATTTATTTTCAAAGACTGATGATTCCTATTTACCACAAAACACATCTCTGACTCAAGAAGTTGATCACTCGAGGTATGGCTTTACAATAAACAAAATGAAATCATTTCAAATACCTGAGTGAGATCATTGAACTCCACAGGTACAGAGAGATTGGCGCACAAAAACACAGGAGCTTTCAAAATGAGGAGAGCATATGGGGAATAATCGCGATACAGTCATACAACAAAAATGTTTCAGCTAGCATTACACTTTCTACTAGATTATTAGATGCCACTACACAACGGTACTCAAGCCTGAGGTACTGTTATGGCTGTTGAGACAGAATCTCAACTCTTGTAGAGGTGCAACAGGCTAATTGAAAAAAGCGGGAAGAAAGATTGTCAAAAGGAGGAAGATCCTTGGCCCACAACATCACAGAGGAAGGATTACTATCATTTTATTTTGGTTTCACAGTTACAGTCTGAAGAGGTATGTCCAATATTGGAGTCAGATTTCCGCAAACAGCGACTGAAGTTATTTTGGACACATTAGTTCTTGATTAAATTGCAGACGGCTCGATTTTGTCAACATGAAAGCAAATTGTACTAAACGTGGGGAGGCCAAACTAAGAAACAACAACAGTCTGGATCAGCATTAAGTTTCAAATTCGATCTGGAGAAAAATGCCGGCATTACATTCACAGACGTCCCTTCTTATCCTCTTCTGTCATACATTTCCATAGCTGGGAAGTTCACGGATGAGATAAGCAGAAGACCCGCATGGGTAAATGGACGGAAGAGCGTCGAGTTCCACCCACAGTACAGAAAATTTTGGAAATCATTCACCATAATAACAGCAAATGATTTTAGCACCTTGACCTTTGTTCATTAGGAAAATCAAATACAAGAATAGAATAATATTATTATAATAAGTTAATAAGTCATGTTGATCATTTATTAAGCGTTAAACTGATGATCAATGTAAATTAATTCGATTCAATGTGATTTTTAATCGTCAGTCTCATTTCAATTCCATGACGTCCAAGGATTTTAGTAAGGGAAACCAAGATAGATTTGTCACATTTGGACTGGCGAAATTGATTATTATATTTTTGTACATAGTCTTATAAATGAACGAATTAATACAAGACGTGAATATATGATCAAGGTAGATGAAAATTGCCATTAATAGTATTATCATAATCCAGCTTTGATCAGATTTCTAGTCCCTTACAAGATTTCCTTGTTGAATCTTGATTTATTTATGATTATTATTTATTATTCGTGCAGGTTTTATTTATTAATTTTTCAACTTGAATAATCAGTTGATATTAATAGTCAATGATCAATTAAATCATCAGGCCTAGCACTTACACTAGATTATTAGAGTATAAACATTTCCTCCATTACCATGTTAAATGTTGAACAATCTTTCTCCGGCGCAACTGCGCTAGTTTTATGATTATAGCTGATGTCATTAGAGAAAGTAATTACTTTCAGTTTATTTTGGTTCAATTTAATCAACTTGCAGCGATTTTCAATTAGGTTCTTGATTAAATTGCAGAGTTCGATTTCAACAAATTAAACGTGGGACGTAAGGCCCAAAAAATTTACAGCACATATTTCAAATTCTCTCGGCAACGCATTTTGCTTCTTCTTTCCCTTTCTATCCTCTTCCCTCATTTACCATTATTACTCATTCACCCAACTGGTATTTTTCTGCCTTGTTTATTAGAAGATAAAAACAACGAAATTGATTACTAAAGTTCACAGTTTATTAAGCGTTGAATGATTCAATGTGAATTTCATTTCGAATAAATTAAACAGTCTCATTTTAATTCCATTGTCATTTTCCAGATGCAATCACATAAATTGATTTTAAAGCGTACATGTCTGATGTGTGTGCTCACTGTATCATTGTATTTTCGTTTAATACCTTTCGACTGAATTTAGAAATCCAGTTTATTTTTCGTGCGTAGGTGAAGGGGGGTCGGAACCAGTTTACTCCTCCGGACGCTATTTTCCAACCGATAATCATGAAAATGGTAATAAATTGTTCAGAAAAATCTGTAGAATTGTTGTATAACCTTGAAAACTCGATTTTCAATTAAAAAATGGCAGAATACGTCGATGAACAAATTTTATCGACTTGTAATATAACTAACATCGACTTATACTAACATTTCAAAGTTTTACACAAGGCAGTAACTGATACAGTATTACAATTTCAATTTGTTACTTTCAAGGTAAATTTCCCGCACTCATAGTCACTTTTCAGTTGAATTCTTTTTAAGCTGTTTCATATCACATCAGTGTGTTGCAATAAATTTCAATCAATGGAGGAGGAGGAGGAGGAGGAGGAGGAGAACAACAAGAAACACGAAAACAAAAGAAGACCAAGGTTGTGAAGAAGAAGAAGAAGAAGAAGAAGAAGAAGAAGAAGAAGAAGAAGAAGAAGAAGAAGAAGAGAAAAATAACAAGAAGAAGAGAATAAGAATAAGAAGAAAGAAGAAGAAGAAGAAGAAGAAGGAAGAAGAAGAAGAAGAAGAAGAAGAAGAAGAAGAAGAAGAAGAAGAAGAAGAGGAAGAAGAAGAAGAAATAGGGAGGGAAAGAACCAGAAAAATAATACTAAAAGAGAAGAATTTAGATAAATTGGAAATATGAAAATGGACAGACAGGTACAGAGGAATGAAGAAAAACCTAGAAACATGGGAAATGAAAAAGCGATGCGTAGGAAATGAGAGGAAGAAATAACGGAAAATGCAACACGGCGAGTAAAAAGGTCCCAAACGGCAAGGGTCGCTGACTGGTGGGAGGAAGGGCTTGAGGGGCTATAATAAATAATAATACCCCCTTGTTGTAGGGTGGTGGTAAGAGGGGGAGGGAGGCAGACTGTTTTAAAACTCCCTTTCTGTGCATAAACGAGGATTTATAGAATTGCATTGGGTCTCCTTGCCTGCTGTTCCCACCACTGTGTATTATGTGAACTCCTCCATTGCTATGAACTCTTCTGTTTTTGCTCAGTCTCTCTATAATAATGTATTTCTGTCTCTCCCTTCTCCTCTCTACTCTTTTTCCATCTTTTATTTCTACATTTTTTCCTCTATTCTCTTCTCCCCTTTCCGTTTTATCCTTTTCTGTGACACTTTTTCCTTGTTGCTTTCTACGAATTTTCCCTCTCTTTATCTCGGTCTCCTATAGAATCTAATTTACATCTGCCTCATTCACCTCTTTCTCTTAAGATTCCTCCATCCTCAATCACTGTATAGTTCAGTCTCTGAGTTCAGTAATCTGTTCATTAACAATTCTATGTTATTTACAAAATTATTATATTTCTTATCACAGTATCAAATAATTGTCTTCAAATTATACAATCCAGTGTGGAGTTCAGTAATCAGTTCAATAACAAATCGAAGCTATTCACGAGATTATTATATTTTTCTTATTACAGTATCAAATTATTGCCTTCATATGAAAAATTTATTGTTACGTCGAATTTATCGATCTATTTTTCCACTTCTCTCCTCTTTCTCCCTTCTTCAAGATTTCCTTTATTCATTTATTCTTCATGATTTCACCTCTTCCACTCCCCCTTCTGTTGATGCACCTACCATATAATTTTTCTTTTATTTTGTTCCTCCTTTTTCCTCTTTCACCCTTATCTAATTCCTCTCCCTCTCCTGTTTTCTTCTTTTTGATCTCCTCCTTATTCCACAACATCAACCTTGGAGGAAGCTATTGTAAAATACAGAGCATAATAATTCAGATATAACAGAGGGGGGAATAATTTTATACCCTCGTCCCATCATTGTGGTTTTTACATTGAATTCAATTGCTCTCTGTTCTGCTTGCTAAGCCTCCTCTTCCCTTCCAGTTATTTTCCCTTGTATTCCTTATTTTTCTTCTTCTTCTTCTTCTTCTTCTTCTTCTTCTTCTTCTTCTTCTTCTTCTTCCTCTTCTTCTTCTTCTTCTTCTTCTTCTTCTTTCTTCTTCTTCTTCTTCTTCTTCTTCTTCTTCTTCTTCTTCTTCTTCTTCTTCTTCTTCTTCTTCTTCTTCTTATTCTGTTACTTTTCTCCCTGCTCCTCTTGTTCAAATTTATCCCTTCTATTCTTCCCCTTGCTACTGTCGGATTTCTCAGTCACGTATTAACTTTCTGATGTATGACGAACATTGTAGACTCTACACAGATAAGACTTGGGCGCAGCAGTTGGGGTGAAGCCTACGATAATTGAACTTGATGTTCCTGGAGTTTGGTTTATTATTAATTTTGAGGTTGCGAGAAGTAGGCGGAAACAAATACAGCAAGATTAATTTAACTTGAAGAAAACAACTGTTTCGGCAATCAGTAAACAGTGATTTTACGCAGCTTTGACACAATAATCCAAAGGCTTCAAAGTCTTAAAGACCTTTAAAGTCTTTGAAAGACCTTTTTTAAAAAAGACCTTTCAAAGAATACCTTTTTAAAAGATCTTTTTAATAATCTGCGAGATTTAGCATTTGTGAGTTAAGTATTGTGATTGATTGCCGAAACAGCTGTTTTCTGACGAGTTGAATTAATCCTGCTATACATGAATCATGGAAGTAGAAAGAAAATGTTAGGCGGGAAACAAATTGAAAGGCCTTTTGAGTGCATTGTGACTGCTGAGTTCTATAATAAAATGGGTTGTAAATATGGAATGGTAGGAAGCTTCACAATATGTTCTTATTATGGAATATAAACAGAACTTGGTAATAATTTATTGAAGGAAATTTGACATGAAGGAGTTTTTGTTTTATTGCTGTCTTGTTTGTACAATATTGAACAAGCCCTTATGTCTTTATTATACATGATTGTCATCTCTTTAAAAGATTATTGTAAGTTGCTGAAGATGTCAATGTTGAGGTTGATTGTTGGCAGTAGCCATATTTTGTGATAGTACTTTACTGTTTGTTGATTATCCTTTAGAAATTTTGAATGAGATTTATTAAAATCATCGAAAAGTTAGTATCTATTACATCAATTTTATAATCTACTCAATTACACTATCAAACACCATTATATTATTATGGTATCCGAATATTTTACTCCTCAACATTACTATTATAAAAACTAACATTTCATCCAAATCATATAAATCGATTATTCACTGCTCAGTGTAAATTAACTTCCAATACAACTTAGTATATTACCATTTTACTCAACATTCTTCAGACATTTATTCCCTCTATCCCAGGCATTTACTGCATTCACTTTCTCTTCTTGAGACTATAATAATCTCAGCAACCAAGAGTCCAGATTAACTTACTGTTATGAGTTGAGGGGCATACCAAGAAAACGTCGAGGAATTTCATGAATTTGCTGGCGAGTAAGCTAATCTCTCTCCTCCACATTTTGTCTTAAGAACAAGAAGAGAACTAAATCAGAGAATGAGAGGAAGACAAAATGGAAAGAGAAAAATAAAACTTCAACAAAATGATAAAGAGGAAGATGAAAATGGAGAAAAGTGACAGAAAACGGAGACGAAGAAGAAGAGGAGGTAGAAGAGGAAAAGAAGAAGAAGAAGAGGAGGTAGAAGAGGAACAGAATAAGAAGAAGAGGAAGAAGAAGAGAAGAAGAAGAAGAAGAAGAAGAAGAAGGAAGAAGAAGAAGAAGAAGAAGAAGAAGAAGAAGAAGAAGAAGAAGAAGAAGAAGAAGAATGATGATGATAATGATGATGATGATGATGATGATGATGATGATGATGATGATGATGATGATGATGATGATGATGATGAAGATGATGAAGAAGGAGGAGGAGGAGGGAGAAAAGAGAAAGATGGGGAAGAGGAGAATGAGAAGGAGTAGGAGAGGAAGGGAAAGAATAAAAGGAAGAAGAAGAAAAACGAAGGAGAAGAGAAAGAAGAAGTAATAGAAGTCTAGTTTGCCAAGACCCTCTCCGAAGTTCCTAGCGAGGTGCTAAGAGAAGGGGTGGGGAGAGCGAACAACAAATTTGTAGGGCTGATACTATTATACAGAAGGGTTGCCGGGGCAATTTGAAGGAAAGGAATTTCATATAAGAGAATTGAACACTGCACAACACAGAGCGAATATACAGCTGAGCCGAGGAGACCTTGCAACAGTGCTAAACAGCATACACACGAGGCAAGGCAACCCCGAATATTAAACTCCCTCCCAATATCAGCTAATAACGTTCGACTCACATTATTTTCGTGTGCTGTAGTCGTGGGGGGTCGTTGATGCATTAACGAAACAAAACCGTTGATTTAGATAAACATCATCTAGTTGAAACTTCAATGTTTTCAACAGAGAATATACGTTTCTGTCATCGTTTTAATTTAAAGCTAACCAAAGTATTGCATGGTATATCATCATGTCTTGATTTCGGAAACAACCTCTCGTTGGAGAAAACAAAACCGTTGATTTGGGACGGAGCTTAACTAGTTGGAACGTTAACGGGTTTAACAAAGAATATGCGTTTCTATCATTCTGGTCGTCATTGCTATCCAAATTATTATTCTGAGGAAATAAATAAATATTACTTTGTTGATTTTGAATTGATCTGTCATGACGAGTAGTAATAACGTATCAATCGTACTGCCGTTTGAAGACATGAATATTATGATTTAGAATTCAAATATAGGTGCTTGTAATGTACATGGAAGAAGAAGAAGAAAAAGAAGGGAAGAAGAAGAATAAGAAGAGAAGAAGAAGAAAAAGAAGAGTTACAAACTTCAAAAATGAAAATTTATTTGAGTCTCAATTCAATCAGTATCAGTAAGTCATGCTGGTCTTAGACTTTTTGGGTACTGATCAATCTGTATTGTACTATAGCTTGATTGCTGTACATTTTAATCGTGCAAGAAATCAGGCATTATTCCAGTAATTTCCCACTTCTTAATTAATTATTTTACTGCGTCTATATTTGACCAAGTGAGAGAAGGAGATGGATCCACAATTGATAATTGCAATACTTAGCTTCTATTCAATACTGTATTGTTTGAATATGTCATAATAGTTTTATTCATTCCATTTCTACTATATTGTTCTTCACCGACAGAATTTCCTACATGCCGCATGTTTCTCTAACTGCAATAACATATTGACAAAATTATTTACTTTTCAATGCTCAAATAATTTCTCTCCATAATGAGATAGAATGAGTAGGGAATGTTGGAATCGTTGATCGCAAAAGTCCCGTTAATTCAACTAGTTAAATTATGTTAGCTATACGCATGTGTGTGGGATTAACGCACGTGGGCGTGTGCGTGGGTGAGTGACTCCCTAATCTGGATTTGACGCGGTATGCTTTAGCTCTGATCCGCCCTCCCCAATATTCTCATAACCATAATCATATCTTGATGTGTGCATCAGTAGTCGACTGAATTAACTCACTTGCTTTGAATTTCGTTTATCCCCACCCCTCTCCCCCACCACCACATATGTGTGCACTTGATTATGTTGGTGAAATGCGGTTTGCGGAGCACCCCTTTGTGCGATATACATTCGATTAGATGTAACAAAAACGTGGATTTGTTGAATCTTGTGTTATGAGTCAGCATGTCAGCAATGCATAATTATGCTTCCCTATGCTCCCAAACGCTGTTTCTAAAGGCAAGCTTCAATAGTAACATTGACCTTCAACAGATCATTGTAGTTTTGACGAAGTCTTTAGAAAAAGTATAATAATAATAATTTATGTATTAACACATCAAATAAACAAATACGCCTCTTGCTACAAAAACTTATCACTTAGAGAACAAGTAGATTACATCTGGAATACTATTTCAAAAGTTTTAACTATTGCATGACAGTCAAATTATCAACTTGAATTTAAGTAGACAAAAAGAGGAATTGCACTGTAAATTCAAATAAAATAATGGATTTTAAAAGCGTTAGGTCAATCATTCCATAATATTCTTACATGGACTTTGATTACATCTTGTAACCTTCGATCTTGAACCTTGTGATTGACGGTTACCGGCTGAAGATTGTTTAAAATAGAATATTAAAATATTTGTGAGCCTTTTGACAGTTTAGACAAAGATATTGTGTAATAAATAAAATATTGTTATCATTCAACAACATTACTGTGGCTGAAAAGGTTTCAGAGAATTCTAAAAGGTTAGTCACCTTTGTCTATTATCATACGTGTATTATCGTACTCTATATCATACTCTATCTATTATCATACTCTTGTATTCTGTTAGTTATAGTTCTTCTATAGTTCAGTTTTCTCCTGTCATAGCATCATGATTCAGAGGATTCCATTTTTACAGTGCGATCCTCTTTTTTCAATGAGACTTACATTACAAATGAACTAAATATACAAGGATAAATTGATTTATTCAGAAACAATAATTGTCTGAATGTTTTCTCATGGCTTATAAAAATTTGACAATAAACAGTTATTATCATACAAAAAATCTCCTACTTCAGAATAACCTACTTCTTTTTCTAAATTTACTTTCAAAATAGAAGTAGCCACAAGCACATGTTGGCACGTTATGAATTGTATTTAGCTGTATGTAATTTAGAGGCTAGGTTATTACATTGTTAGTGCTAGACTGTTAGTGGAGTAGCTAGTATACGCTCGCCACGGAAAGTGTATTGATTTCATTGAAGTGGGTCTCGGTCGCTTCACAAGGTCAAGTTCGCGTGATGAATGACCTGAGCTTTCGTTGAATCGCTCAAACTATTTTGTGCAATAGTGAAAAAGCAATAGCTCTCAAGCAATAGTTTCAAAAATACCGTCAGATCTCACAATCCATTGCAAATGAGTACCCTTTAAAGATAATCGGAAAACATTGATGTTCAATTTAGAAAAATCAATAGCTTGAACTTTGCATGTGTTTTTGACGAGGTTATTAACTTTCGCCAACCAAAAAAAACCCAGAAACATTTACAAAACGTTTACTGAGATCCTTTGAACTTAAAAAACTTTTTATAGCGAAACGAATTCATTCTTGTGCCATAAACCTTTAATGCTTGTGAATATTCTGTTACAATTATACTAAAAGTTTCAAGGTGCAGTGAGTTCAGTATACTAACACAAGAACATTATTATCAGTACCGAGTAAATTGGGGTAACTAAAGCCACTTTCAGAAATTCAGACAAGTCAGACCCTTTTATTTATAGGTTAAATAAATATTGCAAAATCTGTAGTTATACATTAAAAAATATATATTCATAAATTGGCAGAAGTATATATCTTTTGAATAAAATAATAAAACATGGTGGCTTTAGTTTCTGACATTAATAAAAAGCCATCCATTTAAAAATCAATGTTTGGTATTAGTTAGAGAGTGTTAATTAACCAAAGTCATAAATCAAGCATATGTAACTATAAAGAACTACTATTGATAAGAGAGAAAGCTTTATTTAAAAAAATATATATATATATATATTTTTGAAAATAGGTCTATTGCGTATAATGACCTCTGTTTAATAAGTGTCTTTAATTCAGGTCTGTTGAAATTAGTGCTTCAGTTCATAAGGAAAAGTATGACGGCCTCTGTTTATATTTGGTTATAGCATTGCAATGACAAAGTTTTGTCATTTTTTCAAAGGTTTCTTTGTTTTAGTCAGTATCAGGTGTTTTGACATATTTGGTTGAGGATCATCCTGCTGATCAGAATCGTGCCTTCAATCCCCTTCTGTGTCTGGCAGTTTCCTCTTCTTACGCTGTTTAATTCTGTCTCACTCCTCCTCCTTTCTTTAGAAAAAGCTTTCAAAGAATCAGTTGTTGAATTGAAGCTCTTGAGAAACTGTTTGTACAATTAGTTTTCCCACCATCAGGAAGCCTTTTCATTTTCTTCACTTGCCTGCCTTGAATCACCTTTTCAAGTTTTTTTCGTATGTTCTCGTCACCCAAAGCATCAAGGCATTTTTTCAGAAGTCACTGTCTCATCTGTGTGATCCTTATACTTCCTGGCACCAAGCTTCTTCTTTGGGTTTCGAGGCATTTTTTCTAAAAATTTATTAATTATTACCAAGTAAGAAGAAGAAGAAGAAAAAAATAAGAAATTTTGACTTATTATAGCCTTTATGATGTGGCTTATAGTGTGTATCACTAAGAAAAAAAAAACAATAAAAGAAAAGAATCAAGTTATAGCTTATAACTTTCAAGGTGTGTTGAAAATAAATTAAAGTTATTTTTGTTGAGAGTTCTGATAATTTAAGATTGGAAACGACTTGTTCAGACAGTTATTTAAGGTAACTTTTTATTGATTTTAAATTAAATGTAGTTTTACTGTACACTTACCTTGATATTGTTTGATAAAGACACGTATTTTGAAAGTACACCAGCTGCTGTTAGGAGAGTACAAGATCAGAATTCCAAACAGTGTTGCCAATATCACCATCCAAAATCACCTGCTATTATGGCTTTAGTTTCCCTAGGCTTTAGTTACCCCCATTTACGGTACATCATAATAGGGTAAAGAAACAAATTTATTCAGAAGAAGACATGAATAGTAACCAATATTGAAATTAAATTGATAGTAGTAAGTAAAACTGTACAAGTTTCACTTCACAAATTGTGAAAAAAATATTGCTAGGTTGCAGGATTAGTGAATTCTAATTCTGCAAAAAATAAGTTAATAATGATGTATTACATTTATAATTCATAAGACATTTTGGATCTAATACTTTTTGGTATTATTTTGGCTTAATCTATTTTGGTATTATAATGGTCTTAACAGAGCATGATGGATAAACAATAAACTAACATTTGTAATCCTATCTGTCAATTCCGAACCCCAATGCTAGTGTTAGAACCACCCTTATTTGAAGAAATGATAAGAATTGCAATGCTACCGAGGGGTGGGTCTCAGTGTAATATAGAACATTATGAACAGTTGTCCCTACATGGTGGTAGGGTCCTATGTTTTGTACTTACAGTTTTGACTCTCTCCATATCTCTTTCTCTGTTTTATTATTTCTCCTCTATCACTCTGTCTCTTTCTTCCTTACACACATTTTTGTTTTTCTGTTTCATTTCTGTTCCTTCTAATTCAATATCTTTTTTCCACTCCATTCTTTTACTCACATTCTTGACTGCGTTTCTCTACTCTCTCTTTCACTCTCAACCACTCTGATCCTTCCCCTCTAGATCAGCCTCTCTCACTCCTATATCCCTCTCTTTTTCTCTGTTTCCATGTTCCTTCTTCTCACTTCTCTGCCCTTTCTTATAGCAATGTTGTGTTGATTTCAAATTCCTCCCTCGAGATTCATCCAATCCCTTCTCAACAATCACTTTCGTTTCGCTTCTTTATCACCTCAATCTTCCACATGATTTCCTTCGCGCCCTATCGGGTTTAGCTTCTGGTGAATATTCTCATTTTCTTGTCACCCATGTTGTATTGTACTGTAAACGATTCAGGGACCTCAACTGGAAGAGTTGATACTTGCATGAGAATTTCAGAGTATTAGGCACACGTGTGCACTCATTGCTTACAGTTTTTAAAATAGTTTTCTCACTTGGTCCACATGATTTTTGTATATTAAAAGTACTGTACATAAATTTATTTCATTCGTTTAAATTTTTCATTCATGATACTGATAACCTTTAAAATATAATAGACTACTTTCAATAATCACATTGAAATAGAATGAATTAGAAGGCAATTGAATGATAATTCTTTAATGAGAAAGAAACCTCAATTTCTCAATTAAGGTGGATGGTTGCTGGTTACAATCACACGCTATTTCTATAGGCTACATTCTTCACTATTGAAAGTGCTTAGGTAGTAGGTTACATTACTACTGTAATTGGTATACTTAAAGTAATAAGTAGTCTAATCGAATACTTAGTATACTATTAGTATATTTACTGTAATTAGTATACTTAGTATACTCATTATCACTGTAATTTAGTATTAGGCTACTATTCTGGTTGGTGATACGAAAATGAGGCGTCTTGGAACCTATACCCTCAAGGGTTTCTCCACCAATAAAGAGGCATAAGAATATTTTGAAGGTGTCTTTTGAATTCTTAATGATAACACATAACAATTAACAAATAATTTTGGAAAATAATATGTGTTAGTCCATGTGAGAAAAAAATTAAACTGAACAAAAAAATGCACATATTTTGTTAATAACATAAAAGTTTACTGGTATTTTTGTAACTTCCATTAAATTTGATCGTTTTAAAACAGAGTTTCGAAAATGATATTTTCTAAGAACTAACCATCCAACATACTACGTTATTCGCCTTTTTAATTCACATTGTCATCCCTCTACGACACAATATTCTACAACCCGATTCTTGAGTAAGAGTGTCATCTCCCATTATTCCATTTTGCTGGCAAAATATGAGAGCCGCTCAACAAACAGAACCCGACCACACTTTTCCCATTTCCATTAATGTTGGTCACACTGATTTCCCTTTTCTCTCCCACTTTTCCTCATCCCTTTTTCCCTCTATTTCTCTCTCTCTCTCCCAATCTCTCTTCCACATCTCCTATCTTCGTCCAGCATCCTCCTGTGCTTTTGGGATGGATTTACAGGCACGTGGGATTCGAATCTGGATGCCACTGCTTCACTACTCTCTCCTATCCCTCGGGTGCTGACATATGTTACCTTAATGTCTTATATTTTCTTATCCCCGTGCCCAGGGGATCCCCCCTCCACATGTAATACTATCGTTTTATAACTGACAAGGGTTTTACTCGGCGGAGAGCACATTGATTTCTGCCCCTTGTGGCACTTTCACTGGATTCACGATCTTCTTTTTTATATATAGATGATTTTCCCAGGAATACATCACAGTAAAACCACCCGAACATGGATAACGTTCCAGTTGAGTAGGTATTGGAGATAGTGGGCTATTGGAGATGTTTTGGTCATGTTTAGTTGGAAATAACCTTCGCTTAGCCATCGAATTTTTTAATCCAATTTTTCAAATGATGTACACAAATTTTCGTAACATTGAATGGATGGTAACAGGTACGAGAAAAAGTTCAAAAAGACCTATTCCTTAAAATTATAGTATAGTACTAGTTTCTCAATTTGGTGGATGGTGAATGACTTTATTTATCGTTTCTATGTTAACGGGTGATGTTATGTTGTTTTTTTACATGAATACTGTATATAACATGTAAAAAACATATTTGAAAAGAAATCAACAGGACATCACCCGTTACCATGGAAACGTTGAATAAAAGGTATTCGCCATTCGAAAAATTGAAAAACAAGAATAGTTACCTTCATTAAACAGTAGCTTCCACTCACAAATAAATATTATGGAGAACCAAATAATATCATCAAAGCTTGAAAAAAGGTATGTCTGCAAGAGTTTTTCAAATTTTCTATTGTTAAATAGTGCTATTATACCTTCATTAACCAGCTTACATTTACAAATAAATATCATGGAGAACAAAATATCATCAAAGCTTATAAATAGCTGCAAGAATTTTTTTAAATGTTCTATTGTTAAAAAATAGTAGCCTACTATATACCTTAATTAATCAGCTTACATTTACAAATGAATATTTGAGAACAATAGAAAATTACGAAGAGGATCATAGAAACTATTGAATTCCATTCAGTAACATTAAGCACTCTCCTACATACATTGGGTAGGCCTAACCATGTTTACAGGAAAATTGAAATCGATACTGGAGTAGCAAGTGGGAACATGAGCCTATCCAACGATGCTAAGCATGATGCTTTCAATACGACAAGCATTATCATCATCAATCTGCATTACTGGCTCCCCAGGCGACGATAAACACCGCCACTGCCTTCGAGATCTCACTCACTTCTTCCCATTTCAAAATGTCTTTACAACATTGGAGCTTGAACTGGTTACAAGGAAGCCTACTCAAGTTATTGGCCCAATGCGGAGAAGAATTGGGTTTCATTAACGCAAGTAGGATTTAACGCAATGTTACTTGAAAATATGCTGTCTTATAGTTAGGTAACTGGAAAATTACTACAGAGGCGTTTTCCAGGGAAATACATAGTTCTTTACTAGTAATGAATTTCTTGTAATTTTATTCATTCTTTTTTTTTGAGTTACTCATTTCATTGATAGAAACTTGGGCATGATTATGATAATGTACAGTTCTAAACTTATCTCATACTAGCTTAGAAAGCTAGTAATAATAATAATAATACAGATAAGACAAGAATCTCATTACTCAATGGCAGTGTTTGTGACACTGATCCAGCATGAGAAATATTTTCAGATATGAACTGTAGTTCAATAATATGAGATAGATCATGTTGTGGGAATAGTTTGTCACATCATGTTACCCATCTAAGGACCTATAGTGTTGTAACATCGTACAACACTCAAAAATCTCATCCAATATAAATATTGTCTGAGAGGAATAACTTATGATAAATGGCTAGAGAGATGTTCCAATTTCATAACAAGGACATAGATGATCTGAATGGGAAAGGTAACAACAATGTTTCCATGTTTGAGATTTATGAAACAAATTATGATAATTATTGCAAATTTTTTAGAGGAATTGAATGTAATTTTATTGTCGACTTTAAAATACCGAGTTTAATATCAATGGCAAATACCACCTTTGGTTTTAGATTGTTTTTTGAAGTTTTTGATATCACATACTTCAAGTACCATTGTTTAGGACCAGTTTTTGACCCTTGTTATCTGCAGAGAGAATAGAAGTTCTTATTCTATACTCTCTGATTATCTGTACTGATTGTTAACATCAACGCCCGCAAACTTTGCAACCCCGGAATCTTTCCAAGCAATTACTCTGTGATCTGTGTTCCATTCATTACATCCAACCTCTATGCTACATGATTGAACAATATCCTGTTACCAATCGTTCCATTTTTTCTTATTTTTTTTAGAGAACGCATCTTTGTGACGTATCCAAGTTGTATGAATACTAACTGTGCAATCGATTTAGTGGCATCAACTTTTCCCATTTCTCCCATAGCAACTCCGCTTCTGAAACTTCTGTCCCGGAACAGATTCACTGTACGGCACAGGATGAACTTCAAAACATTTGCTCAACTGCTCTTGACAGATCACGAATAAAACATATTTGTTTTGAACTTTGTCTGATGCTAGTTTGTATCCCACTCTTACGAAATTGTGCAGCAAAATTCAACGAATAAAACATTTTGTTCAGAGTGATTTTGTTAGATGCTAGGTTATGTTGACCTACTTTCACGAAATAGGACAGTAATAATATTTAGAAGCAGTGGAAACACAGAGGACATCTGCTCATTTCAATCACTGTTCTGAAAATTCAAAATCCTTTAGAAATTACTCAATACAGTTCAAGCGTTTGAGCAGAAGAAGTTTATTAACGTTCAAGATAATTATTACGATTATTCCTGTCCTATTCCTCAATCCATTCAAGGCAGGACTTTTTACCATCCTATTCGTTCCTTCTACCCTCTTCTCAATAGAGTAGGTTTAGTTGGTCAAAACTGTTGAAAAAAGAAAATAAGGAGAAACGGAGAAGAACCGTTTAAGAGTAATAATGTAAGTGTTAAAAGAGTAATATTGTGTTTGGAAATGAAGAGAATGAAACTTCGTGAATAATATATTGATTTTTCACTTTCTCATTCCTTGCAACAAGGCGAATGTAACCTGGTGACATTCGATAAGCAAGTGATAATGACGTTGACGTTATCATCAAGCGGGACCAATTTTATCAATTCTAAATACAGTATTATTAACTAATGAGAATATTATTATAACTTGTGTAACAAATTATTATAAAAACTCATAATCAGAATAATTATATCACTCTTACAATCCACCCCCTCCCTCTCAGGGGGGGGGGGGCTGAATTACACACATGAATCAAGCATAACTTGATTCAGGGATTCTCACATTGTGATCTATTTCCATCTGAATGGAATGGAAATATAATTTTTCCAATTTTTTTTTATAGTTTATAGGTTTCTTGTACAATGATTGATCTATGACTGAACTAACATCTAATGGACGATCTTTCCACCTTTATTAGTAACTCACACTGTACCCTACAGGTTTCAATCGATATTTGTCTAGCTGGCATTACACATCTACCAGTCAACTGTTCATTCTGCACACACACACATGACTCTTTACGCCTCGATTTGCACGCGTTGGCAGTAATTTGAATAATATTTGCGCTGTGCATCCACACAGCAGCTGCGATGGCTGGCAACTGCACGCCCCAACACACACGACACATGAACACACACACACACACACACACACACACACACACACACACACACACACACACACACACATCGGTGATGGTGAAACGTGTTGACTCATTGAAAACAAGTAATTATCCTTGGTTTCTGGCAACGCCGAGCCAAACCACGCGATTCCCGCTTCAAGAAACGGGAGAGATTGTAATCCCCAGCTGGCTCTGTGGAGCGCAAGTGAACTCCGGCTCTCTACAGAGCTGCTCTACAGTGTTCCAGGGATGCAAGGTTGGTTGATCAGCGTCTATAATTGCTGGTCAGGCTAGTTCGCACCCGATTTCATCGTCATATTTGGCCACATCCAATCATCCCTGCGTCGTTCCTCACTCTCGCTCTCTCTTCATCTCCTCTCATCCTCTCTTACCTCTCCCACTCTCTCTTCCTTATTGTTGTTCTGTTACTCCATTCCTTTACTTGCTTTGCTTCCTTGTCTGTATACGTCCGAAATCTCTGAATCATTTTTGTTTCTCCTGCTTCTTTGCTGATTCTGTGACTATCTTTCCTCTAATATGTTCCCTTGACTTTCTAACGTGATATGTTCCCTTGTCTTCCCGTCTCTTATTTTAACTCAATAAATGAACACTAGTAGAGAGTAGAACACATGTAGTACCATTTCTTGATACTACATTCCTTACGCTTCAATGATTCCTTTAAAAAAATATATAAATATATGTAATACTTTATCTATCCCTACAACTACTTCATCTATCTATCCTACGTCCTAGCTGTCTCCATACCTCCTATCATTTCCCTTCCTACTCTTACACTTTTGTAATCCTCCTTTCTCTATCTATCTCTACAAGTTATCTTTCCCTGTAAATAAAAGACAGCCTCTCTATTGAATTGTATTCTATTCTCTAAATCTATTTGTATTCAATTGAGTAATAGAATTCATAGAGTTCATAGTTGCTCATCATCTTTTTTCTCTATCCTTGATCCTCAAGCTGTATTTTGAAAATGATATGCATTGTTGGTATATATGAATTATAAACATAATTCCACATACGTCTTTTTCTCAATTTATTTATTGGAGTCTCCACTCCTCTGTATTTCTGGTATTCTTACTCTTCTCTGCTTCTCTCCTCTCTTCTCTTATTCCACTCTTTGTTTTTTCTCAATTCATTGTTTCCATCTCTAACTTTTTCTCTTCTTCCCGCTACCTCTCTCTATTTTCCTCTCTCTCTCTTTCCCTTCTCTCTCTTCCTCTGCATCGTTTCCTCACTTTCTTTACACCACTTTATCTCTTCTCTCTCCCTCACTCTCTCGCTCTCATCAGCGGGATTTACGTATACCATTTTGTTCCAGCAATACCGTTGCCATTCCCTTCGCTAATTGCAACCATCTCGTTATTCGGACCATCGAGCTCGATACTCGACTATTCCGCGATTCTCGATAATCGAAGCTGGCTGAGTGGCGCTAAATTTAAATGCTACCAAAATGAACACGCTCGCTCTAAATGCGCCTGCAACCCTGGTTGATGATTTTAGTGGTTGCTGATGCATTCTGTGATCTAGAAACCAGTTTATGAGAAAATAGAATAGAATGTTTAAATAAAATAGAATGATAAATAAACACTATAAAATGATTGTGATGAAGTGGATTCGATTGGTACTTCAGAAACAATATTCAACCGTGGCGAAGCGTGGTATACTTAACCGGTCATCGCCGGGTATATGTCCTATAGGTATAGGTATATGACCGGTTAAGTATACCACGCTTCGCCACGGATACTCGATAATACGATTAAAACAGTGAATAGTAATTTCAGTTAGAGGATAGTATGTTTCAATCCATTATTCCATGCGTACACTCTTCCAAGCCTATTACTTTAAGCCTTCTCATAATGGTCTGATTTTTTGTGAAATTCTTATTCAAATTTTCAATATTGTTTTTATTGTTTCAGTTCCAGAAAGGCGACTGGAGATGATACAAAGGAAGCCGAGCATAGACAGTGTCAATGTGACTTGTCTAGCGGAAGGCGTATCTCCAGAGCCACGCCTATCTTTGTACATAGAACGGGATAAGGGCCATCGGTGAGTAACCTGAATAAATCATTTGTTTTCAAATGCTTTAAACTTTCTTCCTGATGGTGATGCCCACATGAGCTCCAGACTTGTGCGTGATGATGATGAGGGGTGATTATGAGAGATGATGACTACTTTTCAGGCAGTCGGGAGTGGCCGGCTTTTTGGCTAGTAGCTAGTAAACTAGCTCCGTGTAATCCTATACTAGCCAACTAGCACACTACTAGCCGGCTTGTAAAAAAGCTGGGGAAGAAGTTGAAGACCGGTCAACTTTACTAGCTACTAGCCGGCGTTTGAGCGAGCTAGCTAGTAAACTAGCCCTATGTAAAGTGATTTTCTAGTTAAAAAAGTTAAAAAGTTGCAATAATAATTATGCAATATAACTTCAAAAGTTATCTCAACTATTTTTCAAATCAAAAAGTTATCTCAACTATTATTCAAATCCAAATAAAATTCTTTAGGCTATCAAGCGGGAATACTTCAAAATCAAGTAACATATACAACAATAATAGATTAAACTAACATTTTCTCTACATTCTGAAATGATAATAAATAAGATCATTTCAAAACTCAGTAGCTAAATTTATTTACGAAACGTTCCCTCCAAATTATTCGAATAACTTTTTTATAGTTCGATCAAATCGTATTCTATCTCTATAGTATTCGAATGAACTTCTTTTAAAAATTTTCTACGTTTCTATCTTTGTTTCAAGGATTCATGAATATTATTAAATATTCATATTTAAATATTATATTTAGGGCTATCTGAGTGTTTTTGACTTCGTTTCATGCTCTTGGTGAGCAAAACGATAAATAAATAAATAAATATTATTCAATAATTGTGTTGTAATTTGTTTTGCAGAGTGGCAGTTGCCGGCGTGAAAGTGGTGACGACGGTTCGAACGGGAACGACGTTCGACGTGGCCGCGCATGCGCTGATAGCCGACGACACGCTTCAAACGCCCACTGTGTTCAGCTGCGAAATGAAAATACCCAACGCCGACTATGTGCGCAGAAAAAACGTCGTCTATTATCCAGGTACGCTGGTCACAAAACTATTATAGCAGGATCCAATTCAACTTGTCAGAAATCAGCTGTTTCAAAGAGCAATATCACAATACTTAACCTACAAATGCTGAATCTCGCAGATTATTGAAAAGGTCTTTTAAAAAGTTATTCTTTGAAAGGTCTTCTTTAAAAAGGTCTTTTAAAGACTTTGAAGGTTCTTTAGATTTTCAAGCCTTTTGATTATTGTGTCGAAATCACTGTTTAATTATTACTGGATCAGCTGATTTATGACAAGTTAATTGGCTCCTGCTATACTATTAAAAATCACTCCTTTATTACACCATAAGGTGTCCAATATAGTGCAAAAATAATTTCTGAAAGTGAAAATAATCTTATTAAAAATATGTAGATTGGGGAAGGCTGAATGTGCAAAAAAATTAGGAATTCTGTCTCAAAATATATACAGATTGGCGCAAAAAGAACGCATGGATTTGAGTAGGATAGTATCAGTAGAGTGGAGCTGTCTGTGACCGCAGAACGACACCATTTTGTAGGTTAAAGTATCCAGTTTTAGTAACAATGGCGCAATTCACCTTGCAACATCGCGTATTTGCTGTTGAACAATATTCCAAATAGAATAAATCTGCAATCGTCGTCCAACAGAGCTTTAGTAGAGAGTTTTAATTCGAGCGTATTGGCATGTGATTCATCTTTCACTTACTTATGAAATTCCAAGTTTACTGTCGTTCAATTGAAGATTTCATGAAGATTATCATGATTTTATTGCCATTTCCATATTTCCTATTACCGTTATCATCACCTATTAATGAGTTTATAGCTTTGGATTGATCCGTTCATCGACATTCATCTGACAATATTGTCAATTGATGGTCCTCATGAGTGGAATGATATTTTTCATAATGTTTTTAAAACACGTATCATCTTCACCTTGTTAATTCAACTCAAACTAGATTTGTGGGTAGATTGAATTATTGCAATGTATTGTGCACTCCACAAATTGTTTTTCAATGGCTTTTATCGAATCGTTTTTCCAACAAAGCGTAACTGAGAAAAATCTGTTTGAGACAATCAATAATAATTATGATGGAGCAAAAATTAAATAGATCATGTGTATCATGCACGATTGTTCTCAAAATAAATATTTACAAAAGAGAAATAACAAATAATATTTCTAAATACTCAATCTATACTGACACTCATACTGTAGCACTCCAGTATTTCTTTTGTTTCTAAATTCTACCATTTCAACCTTCCTGCATGTGCGTGTGTCATTTTTTCTTTTTCTGTAAGTACAGAATATTTTAGCAGAAGCATGCACTCACATGTTGTCAGGAGCTCTTCGCCCAAAACGTGTACCACGTATATTGAGACTAATAAAGTGTGGCATATAGAAAGGGAAGCCTAACATTCTAAGGGAGATGTTTTTGTGTGTGTGGTTTCATGGGAGGGGGAATTTTCCCGTTCCTGAAAAAAGGGAAAATGGAGGGTGTGTATGTGGCTTTTCTGAGGTAGGAGGAAGAAGTGGGTGGGGGAAAGAAGGGTGGAAGAGTGATGAGAAGGAAGAGGAAGAGGAGGAGAGAGTCTTGTAAGCCCAGTACGTCTTCTTTCTTGCGGTGGTTGATAGGTATAAACATACGCTAAGACGGATATTGAGGGTGCATTTTATATACGTGAATACTTATGAGAGCAGAAGAGAACTTTTGCCGTCACAAGGGTGTGAGTTTGTGAATGAGTGAGAATTTTCTTCCAGTTTTACTCCTCTCTTTTCTTTCCATGTCTCTCTCAATTCTCTTTCTCCCGATTCTTCTCTTCACATATATACAATCCTTCTCAGACTCCTTCTCACTTTCACAATCATTACTTCTTAAGGAATTTTTATTTTATTTATTTTAATAGGAATTAATAAGTGGTAGAAATAATATTTCGAATCCAATCATCACAATAATTTTTCAATATTGTTCCTTATTATTCATTTTTCCTCAGCATCGTCATTTTTAATTTTTCTTCCTCTTCTTTTTCTTTATCTCCTCCTCCTTTTTCTTATTTCCCTTATTTTTATTCTTCTTGTTCATCTTCTTTCTCCTCTTCTTCTTCCTCTTCTCTCTTCCTCCTACTTTTATCTTTCTCCTCTATTCTCCTTTATTCTCTCATCTCTATATCGTTCTCATTTTTTCAACTCTTCCTCTCTTGTTTTCACGTGTTTCTTCTGCTCCTTTTTGGATCATCGTCTTATTACCTCTTTCCTCTTATTTATATCTCATTTTTTCCCATTTTCCTTTCCCTCTCTTCACCATCAACCTCCTCTATCCTCTTATGTTTCTTTTTACAGTTAATCTTGTTCTTCCTATTCCAATTCTTCTCCTCCTCATTCTCCTCTCTTCTCTTCTGTCCCACAAACTTTTTTTTTACTGCTCCCCCTTCTTCTTCTTCTCCCTGCATCCCTCTCCTGTCATTCATCTTTTTCATTCATTCATTCTCTCCCCCCTCCCGGTCTTCCCTTTTTCAATCCATCTCTTCATTTCCTCCCTTAGCATCCTCTCTCTTACTCTTACTTCCACTCACTTCCTCTCTTTCCCACTCCATTCCATCATTCTCCCATGCTTCCCCTCAATTTCTCCGGACAGAACAAATGTCATTACTGTAATACAACTGAGAAATTGTTCTCTCTCTCATGGGCGCAGTTATCAATCAATCTCCCCCGTCGTAAGTTCGCATTTCTCATCTTACATAACTTATGTGCTATCTCATAAATTGTTTTTCACGGCAGAGTCCGGCAGGAATAAGATATCATGAAGAGGCGTTCCTATTTGTCTTTTGTTGTGTGAATGATGGAACAGGATAGGTCTTATAAAAAACTGAATAGAATGAATACATGATATACTTTTTCTATGTTCTTTCTACATTTCCTGTAGTAACTTTTTCAAAATTTGAAAACAGTTACTGTTTTCTCTTATTGTAAATAAGAGAAAATTTCCAATCAACTGTTTTTGAATGTGAAATTCTCGCACACGCTGAATGACACATTGTCGCACTAGAACGTTAAACTTTACTGCAAAACAAAAATACTGTGGGCTACTGCAAGAGAAATACTTTACTGCACTCCGATATGCACCCACAAACAAAGAAAATTACTGAGCATGTAAAACACGTGTTCTTTATCAATTTTGTATACTTGGAACTGCTTAAAAATTCAATAGCCAGTTCATAAGAAAGCTAGCACTATTGTTGTCGAAATAGATTCGACTCGCAGAACAAGTTATGTGATATATTCTAGGTTATTAATAGCAACAAAGACAGAATATTACTATCAAATTAAATTATATTGAATAACTATAGTAATTCTGTATTCATTGTTAATACCCTGTTCTGTTCAATGAAGCAATGAAGTTCATTTTATACATTCCAATAGAACAACCAATATAAAATTGTAAGAATGTGTTATCTAAAAATGTCTCATCTGTGATGTTACTGATAACTCGTCATTTTTCTACAAGATTCAAGAGAGAAACAGGTTTATGCTAAACATGATCATAGACTAATCATATATTTATCTATTATTAAGAAATTAATTAATACATTCATACGTTTATCTCTAGTCTGTTGTTTTCGTTCAAATCATATTGGCATGATGTGTATATGAGTGAATGAATGAATGAATTAATGATAAATACATATGTGATGTGTGATTTGAGAAACGTTCTCTCTGTGCAGCAATCTCTCGTTCTAATTACTCAGAAATCTATTTCAAATTCATGTTTTTCATCTCATATCTAGTTATAAAGTTCATATCATCATCATCTCGTACGTGTATTTCAAACTTACTTGAACTCAAATTAGCCTACTCATCCACGACAACTCTCAAGAGAGCGGCGGCGGATCAAAGCCACAAAAATTCCCACAACTCAACGATGTTGATCCCAAGATGTACATTGGAGATTGGCTGGCGGGTTTCGATGCGATACAAGCTGTGTCCCGTTTTTGTGTGCTATGTTTCCAGCTCACACACTGACAGGGGAGGTCAAGTAATTACGAGGTCTCCTCCTCGCAACTAGGGAAAGCCTACATCGGCATTTTCCATCGGAAAAGCGAAGGTCGAATGAAACAGAGCGAGAAATTGAACCGGGGGAACGAGCGGAACAGGGGAACAGAAATGGAGGAACGAATGTTTTTAGCAAGGCCTGGTTTTTGAGCGCGCAAGAGTGTGTGTGTGCAGACTCAATAAATCAGCCGGGCCTTTCACTCTGTATGGCAGCTCCTTAATTAATCGAAACATGGCGCGGCCTCTTCCGAGAACACAGTTCATCACCATTCTGTATTTATTGCCTTTTGTTAGCTGGCTCCCCACTCGCTCTCTCTTTGTTCCTCTGTTATCTTCACTCGACGCTTCTGTGAAATGTATTGAAATTCAGGGGAAATAGCGTAGAAATCTGCGGAAAAGGCACTGGGTTTGTTTCAGTAGCCTATCGTAAGGGAGGGGGGAATCTTGAATCTTATATTGAATATTGGGGGGGATGAGAATCTTAATAAGAAAATGATGATAATGAAGACAGTAAAGTGAAGATGATAAATTTCCAAGTATTGAGCAACAATAGGACCAAGAGGTTGTATTCATCAAGTCTACTGATTGTCGAGAAATTAAGGATACTTGTATGTACTGTAGACAGTGTGGACTAATATAATATTATATATGTTGACCACATAGATAGTCACCTAACCACTTTTTCCAATTTTATATTGTATTTATATGTTGTATTATTGTATTTTTCTGGGAAATTATGTTTGAATAAAAGGAATTAATCAATGAATGAGATACTGGATCGCAGTTAAACACCATATTAATAGTTTTTTTCTTGGAGTAGTTTTTCAGGAGGGCAGATGAATTTAACTTGCGTAGTGGGTGGGAAAAAACATATGATTTTAGATTATGGTTTTCAAATCCTGACCTTATGGTTTTAGTTTTCTAAATAAATTTAAAATGCCCTCGTCGTACGAACGATTGAAGATTATGAACTGGATAACAATGAAAGTAGTTGAATTATTGGCTTCTTTAGAATGGAATCTGCTTTCCATGAGTTGGTGATCGAGCTTGTTCAGGTTCATGAATCATCATCGAGGGAAAAATAATTCACCTAGTATGTTCAATCTATACACTTTCCAAGATCTTGGAAGAAAGTGAATACAATAATCAGACTCATCCTCTAAAGATTCCAAAGCTACTTCATTATTCTACATCACATTTTCAACTCTTTCCATCCTCTCTATATTTATCTACATTTTATCTATCCACATTACTACATTCACATTCTACCCTCATATTCCTTCACTTTTCTATACTAACTCTCACTTTTCAACCTCATCTTTCTAACTCTTTTTTCCAACTCATACCAGGGAAGAGAATGTGGTCGACATGCGTAGGTAATGTCACGCTGTTCCGTGTTCCATGTTCGTCGAATTCCGCATTCCGAAAATGGAATTCATCGTGTTCGTTTCATCGTATTGCACGAGAATATTTCACTCCGAATTCCACGATTCACTTTGAATTTCTTACACTGTCCCTCTTCTTCACTTCCGTTTTTCCCTTTTCCCTATATTTCTTCTTCTTCTTCTTCTTCTTCTTCTTCTTCTTCTTCTTCTTCTTCTTCTTCTTCTTCTTCTTCTTCTTCTTCTTCTTCTTCTTCTTCTTCTTCTTCTTCTTCTTCTTCTTCTTCTTCTTCTTCTTCTTCTTCTTCTTCTCTTCTTCTTCTTCTTCTTCTTCTTCTTCTTCTTCTTCTTCTTCTTCTTCTTCTTCTTCATCTTCTTCTTCTCCATGCTATTTCCAAACCTTCATCCAACCAACACTCTCAATCCTTTCCTCTTTCCTATTTTCTCTCTCTATCTCACACCTCCCCCACCGCCATCACCCTTTTCTCCCTCCCTCATTCGACTTTGACCCTTTCAGGAAGCGTATCCAATGCTGGAGCACGCGTTTGGAATTCCACAAGAACGTCCCACGATTCAAATAAATAAATTCACGGTTTTCTCACTCTCTTTTCTCTCTCTCCCTCTCTCCCCACTACGAGATCTACATACATTCATGGATGACATCATCTCACTCATTCTGGGGTCACTCAGTTCTATTTGGACTGGTATGATACTTGTCCAATTTCAGGCGAAGAAACAAAATTCCTCAGTCACCTTGTATTTATTTATTCATTTTATTCGGAAAATGAGGTACAATAGGCATGAAGTGTGAATTTCAGAATTTGAAATGTCGGTTATGTTGTTTCGAATACCAGAATTAAAATTATATTACATTCAAGGTTATATGATTCGAATAGAACATTGATGTAATTCAAAATACAATTCCTCAGTCACATTGCATTTATTTATTCATTTTATTCAGAAAATGAGGTAGGATGGGCATGAAATGTGAATTATTTGAAAATGTTAGTTGTATTGTTTCGAAATCAGAATTGAGAATATTTTCATGGCTGAAGTATTCAAATAGAACTTCGATGAAAATAAAAATACGTCATAAGCTTTTAAAGTATCAATAGAAATGGTAATTGAATTACAAATTTTTTAATGTACAATTTCTTCTGTTGCAGGCCAAATGCTGCCAAGCTGTTTTTCAATAGGTGAGTTACATATTGATATGAGTGCATTATATTAAAATGTCCAATAACACTGTGAAATCTAAAAAATAATCCTCTCAAATCAATATAAAAACATAATAAAATCACTGTTGTTGGAGCAATATACTTTTTTTTTCTTGAGAAATTGACAGTATTTCAAATCTCACTAGAAACCAAGCCTGAGTTCGATTATATTTTATATGAGTAGTTCTCTGTACTGAGGTGTCAAGACAATAATGCCAGACATAAGACATGAGGAATATAAATCTTTTATCAGTAATTTGGACGATGAATAAAGACTTGAATCAATCTGCCAAAGTCACATTCATATTATCATCCACGATCCACAACCTTTCAAATCTGAAATAATCGATTCAATCTTATGTAACGAGTTAATCAATCTATTCAGTTAATTTAATATGCCTAGATGCACTGTTTTTGTGAAAGAAGAAGAAAAGATGCTATACCCTGCTATTGGATCCCTGCAACCAAAAAATTTCTGTTTTTCTTTATCCAATATCTCATTTGATAATCAAGTAGTATACACATTCTTAAATCGCAAAAAAAATCAGAATGCCACAATTAGAGCAAGTATCCTATACTTAACTGGCTATAGAAATAATCATAATCAAAGTTCTCTTATCTTACACTGACCACTGAAACCATCATCCTAATGAAGAAACGAAGCAAATTACACGCGAAGAAAGCCTAGTAATATTAAGTAATGTGATCAACAAAATATCGAGATCTTTTAAAAAATCTTACCATTGTTGTTTGAAACGGAGGGTCAGAAAGGGTGCTGAGGGAGGCTGAGTTAGTAGGCTGAGATTCTGGAAGACGTCGTGGGGGTATTGTGCTCCTGAACACTTTTGCCAACCTTTTCTCTTTCTTCCTTATTCTTCGTTTCTGATATTTCCATTTTCATTTTCTTTGAAGTTTATGACGTATTCAAACATTTCTCCTTCATTTGTCATTTCATCTTCATGTACTTCCGTATTGTTGTTTCTTTTCGTCTACCTTCTCATTGCTGTTACTTATCTCCTCATTTTTGCTTTCGCTATTTTCTTATTATATTCCACTCTTACTATTTTTATTTTCTCTACACATTTTTCAATCTCCTACATTAGCATCACCCCTCATATCCTCCTATTTTCCCTTGTCATCCGTCAAATCCTCCTACTCCTCATCCTCCCCATACCCCTCCCTCTTATCCTCCTTATCCATCGCCTCATGCTCTTTCTGGTGCACATCTTCCTTTCATCAATTCTTTTTTTTCTACACACTTCCTCAACTCTTCAATTTTTCCCTCCTTTCCTCTTACTCTTCTTCAACCCATCCTTCTCCTCCCACCCTTTCTCTTACACCTCTCACAGCACTCTTCCTACTTCCTCTCCTTGTTCTAACACTCTTTCCTTTCCTTTATTTATTTTACGTCCTCCCACTTCATCTTTCATTTCCTTTTTCTTAGTTCTTTTCTTTTTGTTATTTTCTCCTTCATCTTCTTCTTCTTTTTCTCTTTCTTCTTCCACCTCTTTTCTCCGTCTCATCTCACCAGGTTGCATTGATAATACAGGAAGCCAACTACAACATCCACTGTTGCGTCGTGCGTTTGCACCTCCAATTGCGCACCGCACACACTCACACATGTGCGTGTGAGTGTCGTTGTCTCCCACTACAACAAAGAGCAGTGAGAGAAGAAGCACACAACAGGGAAGAATAAGCGGCGGCTCTTGTTCGTCCCTTATTGCTTCCTTTTATTCGCCGCAGCCTGCAGTTTGCTTCAGATTTATCGTCAGGCCTATTGCCGGCTGCTCTGTTCAGCTGAAGCTCTAGTCAGCGGCGAATCCCTTCTCAAGACGCTATTCTTCTAGTCTTTTCCTATCTTCTCTTCCCTCTGCAACCCCTACTAGTCCCTTTTTTTTTCTTCCATCTGTTTCCTTCTTATTTTGTTATCCTTCTTTTTGAATACCCATCTTTATAAGTAATTAGAAGTTAGCAGAAGTTAGAAGAAATCATTCCACTACTAAGGCCCGTTCATGAGCTCGGGATTTAGCCAAGTCCTAGACTAAAACGGGTGCCTACCGTAGCATCGACAAACGTTTGTCTCGACAGATTAGTGGGTTAGCAGCATAGAGAGCCCTTAGTACATTGTGTCGAGGCTAACGTTTGTCGATGCTACTACGGTGGCCACCCGTTTTAGTCTAGGACTTGGCTAAATCCCGAGCTCATGAACCGGCCCTAAGAGTTGTAGTTTTTATGACACATTATTTTCATTCTAGTGTAAACCTGAGAAGGTGCATACCTCTTACACCTCTTCACCACACACCCATAATATCATTCATGAAACCGTTGATTCCCTCAAAATCAATGTCAAGTCATGAGTGACGGGATTTACCCTGAATTCTACTTCCAATTGTCATCATATATATTGTAATTACTCAGTTACACTGAACGCTGATGAAATTTAGGTTTTAGTTTTCTATTACCAGAGACGATAAGAAACTATCTTTCCACAGTACTTATAGTGTTTATAGTCTATAAGTTGCCTAGTCTATAAGTATTCTAATTGTCTTCATTTACTCACTGGTGACTCTATATAATAGGAGTATTATTTTTAGAACATCAATGTTAATTATAGATAATGAGATATTTAGCGAAGTTAGCTGGATTTTTTCATTCTTCCAGTTTTTCATAATTTTCCATATTGGAAGAAGTTGAAACTTGTACGTAATTTAACCTCTATAATAGAGAACCAATAGTTTGAATTTGAGTTATTCGATTCAGATAAAATTGCTGAAAAATAACATCCAAGTAACAAATAGTTGGAAATGTGGGCTACCATACCTGAAAAAATTTAAATCATGCTACTCAACGGATCACAAAAAATACGGTCATTCCAAAAGTGCTATTTTTCTCTGTTTTGTCTCCAGATAAAGTAATAGAGCTTTAAATGCATTCGACTATTCATCTAGATATTCTAGATATTTTCTGTTGCTCTATTAATCTGTAGCGAAGCGTGGTTATACTTAACCGGTCATCGCCGGGTCATCGGCCGATTGTAGCGATGACCGGTTAAGTATACCACGCTTCGTCATGGCTATTAATCTATTAATGAATTCATTTACTAATTTATTAATTCGTTAATGAATTCATTTACAATCATTAACGAGTTCCATGAACAACCAATGTGAGTTTCCATTGGCTGAACATATAAAACCATTCGTGAGGCTACTCATTCACTACTATCATTATAGGATAATGAACCGTCCTGATTGGTCGAGTAAAATTTCGTTCCCTAACTAGACATAACCTTGAAAAGATCTCATTCTCCTACCGCTACTGAAATTCTCAAGAAGAAAATACTAACCACTCATAAACTGGACTGGAGGAATTATTAGGCGGGCAGAAAGTCTACATTCCCAGGAGCAAAAGTTGTCCCAAATCGCAACTTACACATGGTCCAACTTGATATATTTATATACTTCATAAATGTATCTATATCCTTATATGTACTGTATATAGCCTAATGTACTTGATTTAATATATAACACCTTCTATGTTCCTTGGCTGCCGCTAAGCTTGTCGTTGCTGTCATCTGCACCCAGCTCTCATGAAAAATAACAACTCCATATTTTGCGATTTTTTCACACTCTCACACCCAATTCTTCGCCTTGAAGAATTTTCAAGGCGATAACAGCTCAACCGTTCATGTAACAAGTGGCTCCAATGCCTGAACTTTGTCTTCACAAAGCTGGGATTTATTCCAACGATTTTTTATATTGTTGGATTTAGAAGATACGTTCTCGTTCCAATTCTACACAATTATTAATTGGACACCTCCGGGTCTCCCCACCGATCAAAGCCATACGCCAATAATAATAATAATAATAATTGAAAATTCATTGACATTTTTTCATCCCATTTCTTGATAACCATTTTTTTTGTTCTATTAACTTAGCAATATATAAAAAAATACTGAGAAATAATATAATTGTATACTAATATAATAATATAAGCTAAAAATATACTTAAAAGAATAAGCCCACTGACTTAGGTGACTAGATTGTAGATATCATGATAGATTGAATTAATGAAGTAATACAGCCCCAAAACGTTGATATAGACTTGAATGTAATAAAAATACTTTATCATATCCGATCACATTCGACTTGAATAATAATTATTACTATGCTTAATTGATAAGGAGCTGAAGTTGCAATGTTCACGGCATCATCGACGGTTAAAGAGAGATTGAGATAGGGCTAAAATAATTCATGCGATCTATTGAGGCCTACTTTGTTGTGATTGTGATTTCTGAGGACACTTTCTCTGTGTCAGTAATTATGAAAATAAAATATAGTATAATTTATATTCACGCTTCATTATCATTCTTATCCCTCACAAAACTTGAATTTTCCATTTCATGCTACTAAAATACAATCACATTATTTTAATTGTGAGAATATTTGTCAACTTACTCCGAATACTCATCCGAGCCCTTTCAAGTTCCATGAACACATTTTCAACAGCTTTGAAGATTGTTGAAGATGTAATGAAGCTGATGAAACTCGAAAGCACTCCTGTCAGTAAGGAAACAAATTTGTTTCTGACATGTGAAATAAAATGACTGCATGTCGGTAGTAAAATGAAAGTAATAGTGCCAACATTGCATTTCGTAAATGGATCAGAGAAATTACCTACTTGAATTATTAAGGATTAACATATTTATCAAGGATTAACAGTTTTATTAAGGATTAACAGATTTATTAATGATTAACAGGTCTATTAAGGGTTAGCAGATTTATTAAGGATTAACAGATTTATTGAGGAATCAAAATGTGTGTTTGCTCATGACAGTAGCTTATGTTCTGTTCTGAATTTATTCAACTTAATGAAATTTCTTTTCCAGAATGCTGTGGCTCAATTAAGACTGCAGACCTAGTCTGGCTAGTTATCAGTACGTTTTTGCTGATGATGGTATCAAACCATATAACAAGTGAGTAAAGTAATAAAATATCTCATCAATAGTAGTACTTCACGTTGGAAAGTCTTCAATTTGCAGATTGCTTTATTCATTTTCTGCGGATGAGGCCAATATAAGTATATTAATTATTGTGCAATTGGGTGGAGGATGATACAGGTGAAATAATTCCAGACGAAACGGGAATTGAACCCGTGACCTATTCAGAAGTAGCAAACAAGGTGTGACGCTCCAGTTCACTAGTCTACGCAGGCTCTCGAAATTTTTTTTCAATTTTTATTAGTGGCATCATTATTATTCTATTAAATTATTCACTTGAAAACATTATTAATATTTATTTTCTTTAGCTTCACTGCAGCTGAGTAAGCATTTGAGAAACTCCATTTTGTGTACTAGCATTACTCCACACCACAAAATGGAGTCTTGAGCCTGCGTTGACCAATCAGATTGCGCGATGGGAGTGATGTCTTAGTCTACTCCTTGCATGTGATTGGTGGAAATTATTGTTGGACTTACTGTGTTGAAAACAGACAAGTCATCAAGATTGTCATTGATGATTGATTATAATTTTTATTAATGATTGAAAATTGATTTTGAATCAAGCACACGTGAAATTCAAATGTATTACGATTTGCATTGTATTGCATTTTGAAAAATAAAAATTAGCTAATAAAAATTAACTAGTCCTTTAAGTATTAAATCTAGTATTTGAGTACTCTACAAAGTCAGCTATATAAATTCAAACTATTTTATTGTTTGTATTTGATAAAAATCGCCTGTTCGCTGCTGTGAAAATCACTTTACTAGAATCGTAGTAAAACTGATTGCCAAAATCAAAGAAGTAAAAATTAGTAGAACAAATGTTGATGTTGTGAAATCTTTCCATAACTGAAAAAAACTTCTTAAAATTGTCCAATTCCACTTTAATTTCGACAAGTTCTCACAAGTAAAATCACTTTCAACTTGGATAACTGGAAACCTGAAAACAGAAATAATTATTGTTATCTGATATTCTCGTTTAGTATTTAAAATGTAAAAAACCACGAACAAATTATTCTCTTAGCTTAGCTCAATGCTTGGACGCTTTAGCATACTAATGTGATTTGGAGATCAACAAAACCGATAGTACTTTCCTTACGGAATTTTACTATTTCACTTGCCAGAGTATAATATGTAATTAACATAATTAATGAAGAGTTAGACGAATGAAATCATTTGGAATTCATTGAAAGTTCATAAGTATTATCAATCACAAGGTTACATTTTCGCAAATAGAATCGATCATAGATATTGATGATTTCAAGATTTCTTTAAAGTCTGATAAATGACTATCACTTGTCTTAATCTGTTTCAGATGGATCATGAATGGTTGACGATCCTTCCAAGGGCATTCGTTTCTTCAAGGACACTATCTTCTCAGTGAAAATTTGATCCCAAAGTGAATGTTTTGCTCATTGAATATTGTTGGATAAAAAGAATTTCAAAAGAATGTTACCAAGTGAAACATACACAAACTGTGTGGAAGTGGAATGATACTTTAATAAAGTTTATGAGATGTATTTTATTTAAATTTCCGATAGAAGAATAATATGCTATTAATGAGTGGAATCAAAAATCCATACCACTTTTTTAAATGTGATTGAATAGGAATAGTGACATCGTTCCGTCTTATGATATTTATAGAAATTTACCAGTAATTTTTGATTGATGAGAATTGAATTCGATTCATAACTGTATAATATTTTGTGAATTAAACGTCTTCTCGTAACCTCCAAAAATGTTTTTATTGGAAGGAGGAAGCAGCGAGACATTTGAAATTGGTGTAAATAGTTTGTTGTAAATAAATCATGATATAAATACCTGAAAATAATTCTTTGTTATCCCTCATCCTCTATTTATACGAGCAGTAACTTATTTTTCATCATAATCTTCTTCTCATCATAAGTCATACACTTCTTGTAAATTATTGATTCTTTTAGAAAAATTATCATCTTCTGATTATATTACTTGTAGGCTACGTAGGTGAGAGAGTGAAGAATAATAGGTGAAAATGCCTCAAGAAATGGGAATCGAACCCATGACTGGTTCAACGTTACCAATATCAAGTTGCTACAATCCAACAGGACTATAAGACTTAGTGGCGAAGCGTGGCGAAGTATACCACGCTTCGCCACGGATAAGACTATAGAATATAAATTAGACTATGAGAATACTATTTTAGTTTGTTATTTGAATCACTTATATAATGCTTCTATAATACATTTATTATTTTGTCATGAAAAGATAATAATGTTTACAAAACTGGAAAACTTCTGGACAATGTTTTTCAATCCGAAGAGTTTTTATGTTCTTCTATTGAATGTGAAAAGATTATCAACGAATATGCACCTTCAAATTTCAATAAATATGATATTTCCCATTAATTCTAGATTATTTTTCCAGGCCAATGTTCTATTCCTTTTGACAAAAAATGAATTCTAAACCCGTACTCCCATGCAATGACTCCTATGATGAACAATATCTCTATGAGTAATCTCTTTTTGCAATTACTCATTCTTGAAATTCTAATAGAAACTACTTCACCCCATTCTTTCTTCTTCTCCTCTCAGTACTAAGAATGAATACATGTTAGAAAGATCTCAAAAGAGAGTGGCTGAATCAGAAACTAGACAATCTTTTTGAAAATAATTTGCTCAGTAGCCTCCTTTGACTGCTGAGAATTCTGTCTTGCATTAAAATTTAATCAGCTATCTTTTCTTTCAATACGTTGTTCGAATTATGAAGTAGTACTTCTATTAATTTGTAGATTCAATAATTACGACGAAAGTATGCTTATGCACCTTATCCTTATTGAATGGTGTGGCATGCACTTCTACAGCAGAACAGGGGGAAGCTGAAGGAGAACTAACAAAATAGAGAAGAAGAAAAAGAAAAAGAAGAATAAGAAAATGAGAAGAAGAAGAAGAAGAAGAAGAAGAAGAAGAAGAAGAGGAGAAGAAGAAGAAGAAGAAGAAGAAGAAGAAAAGAAGAGGAAGAAGAAGAAGAAGAAGAAGAAGAAGAAGAAGAAGAAGAAGAAGAAGAAGAAGAAGAAGAAGAAGAAAATGAGAAGGAGAAGAAGAAGAAGAAGAAGAAGAAGAAAAAGAGGAGGAGGAGAAGAAGAAGAAGGAGGAGAAGAAGAAGAAGAAGAAGAAAGAAGAAGAAGAAGAGAAAAGAAGAGAAGAAGAAGAAGAAGAAGAAGAAGAAGAAGAAGAAGAAGAAGAAGAAGAAGAAGAAACAAGAAGAAGAAGAAGAAGAAGAAGAAGAAGAAGAAGAAGAAGAAGAAGAAGAAGAAGAAGAAGAAGAAGAAGAAGAAGAAGAAGAAGAAGAAGAAGAAGAAGAAGAAGAAGAAGAAGAAGAAGAAGAAGAAGAAGAAGAAGAAGAAGAAGAAGAAGAAAGAAGAAGCAGTGCAGCATGCTTCAGAACAATTGGCCTGTCGAGATTGTCCCCCTCAAACATCAAAGGACTTGCCGACTGGCACTCTATACCAGGGGAATAATTAGGCCTTCATAATAGGCAACGCCTTTTCCAATAGCTTATTGTTTGAAGGCTTTTCTGTCATGCTGTTGATCTCTTTTCCACCCCTTTTCCACTCATTCTTTTTGATGTTCGAAAGCGGGAATAAGAAGAGTGTGAAAAGAAAGGGCTCTTGTCAGCCCTCTACTCTAGGCCACATACCGTATGTCGTTCATTGACGGTTACTCTTTGATCTTTCACTACCCCTTTCTTCACCCCTTTACACCACCACCCCCCCAACCCCCTTACGCTACTTCTTCTTCCTCACACTCTGTACTCATCCTTCTGATTTTTTTCTAAATTTTTATCTCACCCGATTTCAAATCCTCTACTTTGCTCTCCCGTGGCGAAGCGTGGTATCCTATATTTCCTATAGGAAATATACCCGGCGATTATCAAATAAGTATATCATGCTTCGCCACTATTGTTCTTCCTCCAAACTCTTCTTCCCTCTTACCCAGACATCGTACTCATCCTTCTGATATCTATATGAATTTTTAGCTCACACAATTCCTAGTTCTCTTGTTTTTTGCTGACTCTCAAAGCTATGTTACCCAAATTCTATTATCGCCCATCTTCCATCTCCTTCTGAAATGTCAAGTTGTTTATAATATAATCGAGGGTGAAAGAGCAGCTATAGCATTTCCACTGTATAATCTCGAGTTGTCTTCATTCGTCTAAATCTAGAATCTCACTGAACTAATGATACTGTGATTAACTGCACTTATATCTGAAGTAGTGTTATTTTGAAATACACATATGCAATGAGATGAGATTATTCGAACAAACAATGCAGAATTCCCATAACCACGAATCTGAATAATAACTCATCAATAGTGAATTTGTAATTTTTTTTACGGTTCATTCTGAAGCTTGAATCTTTCCCCTCACTATTTCCCTGATCTCAAAAATATCATCTTTTCCCTCACTTCCATCATTTACCAACCAAGTTACCTCATTTAACTTCCTCTTTCATCGTCAATATTCCTCTCTTTCTCATCACAAACTTTTCTTTAATATTCTCTTTCTGAACCTTCTATAGCCAACCTTTTCTATCCACTGATTATTAATTTAGAGAACATAGATTTATTGCATTTTGAGCTGAGGCACTACATTGAAGCCCAGAAGGTCTGATACTCATCAAAACATGGAGTATCCAATGATAACAAGTACACCTAGCAATGTTGTTTAGTAATCAACATTTTTATAAGCCGTATATCACAGCAGGTGCACTTTAATAAAGTCAATCTATTGCCATCACAGGGCAGTACATTCGGTTTTCTTCTTCTTCTTCCTCTTGTTCTTCTTCTTCTTCTTCTTCTTCATCTTCTTCTCCTCCTTCTCCTTTATCTTCTTCTCCTCCACCTTCTTCTTCTCATTCTTCTACTCTATCTTTTCTTCTCCTTCTCTTCCTCTTCTTTTCCCCTCCTTCATTTTCTTTTTCTCCATCTCCATCTCCCTCTTCCTCCTCTCCTTCTTTACTTCTACCTTCTTCTACTTCTCCTTCTTTTTCCCTTTCTTCTCCTTCCATTTTCTTCTTACAAACGACGGCTCCTGGACATTATTAAAGGGGAGAAAACCATCGATATGGAATGAATTAGCTGGCCAGTCTTCTTCACCAACCCCCCTTCCCCCCACTCATGCTGATCTCATATTCCCAGGTTGAAAAATAAGTCCCTATCCTATCATAAAGCATCCCCTTTTGCTTGATGCTTGACTTTTCGTCATGACAAGAAAAGGTTGAATGGATTTCAATCACAACATAGCAGCAGGGGATGGACGGGGAGGCTTCTCTGTAGCCTGATCTATTCATGATTAATGCAGTAGATCAATAAGTGGTATCATTTCTATATCATAGCCATTGACTTTTATTAAGAATCATCATTCTTGAGTCATATTGATATTTCTGTCTCCATATCTCCACAATGATTAAATTGAATATCATTTATCCGTTTCCAATGAAGATTTCAGAATACAAATGATCAGTAGCATTTTTGTATACTTTTAGTAACGTTATAGTGAACAGATTATGCTTTAGGTTGAGCTTGATTTCAACCCATGGGTTGTGGTTTCTCGCTCCTCACTCAAAGCCTTTTTCAAATTATTCATCTTTTTTCTGTATAATGTATAAGAAGAAGAAGAGTGAACAATTTATATTTCAATTCACTACGATGTTTAATATTTAAATTCTCTACGATGCTATTTCAAAGCTTTATGAGTCAAATAGGTATACGCGTATTTGATTAATTATGTTTCATTTCCGACTAGTTCTTAGCATAATTATAATGTAATTTCAATAATATACAGGTGAAGTTTTTGCAATCAGAAAATAAAGTAATAGTACTTGAGAATAATGAATAAATGCATTTGCTTATTCATTATTCATTTATTTCATTCAATTGAAAATAAAAATGTGTAAATTTCAGAATTATATAGGCCTATAAACCTCCTCTGAAAGTCTTACATCATCAATAAAAATTATCTTATTTATTAATCCTATAATGTCTAATGTATTAATATTATCAACTTGAGTAAACCTCACAAGAGCTTACAGTGATCTATCTGAACTGTATAATAAGCTAGGTACGTTATCAACATTATAATTTTGAACCAATACGCTTGATCCAGAATGGAATTAGAAACAGTCAGGACCATTGATCCAAATAATGCCGCTCATGACATTATTATAGTAGAGATCATCATGGTAATATCAATTGGTATCATTATCATGGCTGTCGGGAAGGTAATTTCAATTTTCGATCAGTACAATTTGTCAAGTCATGCGTATTTGAGGATTAATAATTCGTTATCCCAGTAATAACGGAATTCTGTGACATGTTAACATGCTGAGTTTGACGTAAATAACATACAACATGTTGCTTGTCATGTTCATGTTTGTTGAGTTAATGAATCTCATTACATTACGTAATGTCCATTACGTTAGGTCCACACCCGTTAATCTACGTTTGCTAACTCTCAGGATTATCACGTTTTGTTTAAGTGTAATGATCCGTGATATATTTTACAATATCCCCACCCTCCTCATTCTCCGAAAAAAATTATGTTAAATTTTTCGAGTTTCGTCTTCTACTAATTTTTTCTTCTCCACTTCCCTTCCTATGTTTTTCTACTTTTCACCCACGTATTCTATAAATTTAAAATTCTATAAACTTTCTATTACTCTATTGACTGGTTAGGATAAACGTGGATTAACATCCATCAGATTGAGATTAACCAGATTCCCGCTAGCCAGCTACCTAAATAAGACCCATATGCACCATCATCATTTAAACCACATAAGTTCAACCAAACGTAGTTTGAATCAAGAACGTGAAACTGTAGATCCACAGTTTAAACTAAATTCGATTAATTCCTAAACGGTGATGGTGCATATTGGCCTCAGGTAGCCAACCTCATCTATTTCATAGAAGGATGATCTAGATCTGATAATCTGATCTCTTGTTGTACGATAGAAGGTACCGACCATTGATTCACTCCACTTCAGAATAACACTCAATCAAGATACGATCCACTTCATCAAAGGATGATCTCAGTTTAATTTGAACTTCAAGTCGTTGACCATCAACCTCTTCAACTTCGAATCAGCATCTGGTCTGCAATTCAATCGAATCTTATCCTGTTTTGTTATCACTAGATCTTCAGCTGACTATTATCAATTTGCTCCACTACAAATCAGCATCAACTCGGTCAAGTTTGATTCTGTTGTTGCTGACAACCATTTTGGTTCCCTCTAGAAGTAAATTACACCTAGGATGATGTCGATGGTGTTGACTCAGTCTAGTACTGAGCCCTTTGTTATTTGCTAGAGAATTTGTTAACTTCTTTGAGAGATTAAATGATTCAAATGGTGGAGAAGTCAAGAAGTGGAGTGAAAATTGTAATATTTAGGAAATAGGAAGAGAGAAAAAGCATAGAAGAGGTAGAGGAAGGTGAAATGAAGAAGAAAGACGCAAGGTAGGAATGGAGAGAATGTCAGCGCATAGAAGGGAGAAAAGAAGAATGAAAGAGGAGAAGAATAAGATGAGGAGGGAAAGAAATAAAAGAAGAACAGGAGGAAGGAAAGAAATAATAGAAGAACAGGAGATAGACAAAAGAACATGGAGAAAAACAAACAAAAATCTAGAGAATAGAACTGAAAGAAGTTGAAAAAGACGAAAAAGGATGAGAACTTGAAGAAGACAAAAATAGGGAAAGAAGTGGGGAGACTATGAAAAGACAGAAATAAAAGGACACAATAACAGAAAGAAATAGGAAATGGAGAGAGGGAGGATAAAATGCAGTAAGATGGGGTCGAAGAGAAGGGAAAAAAAGATAGTAATGAGATTACAATACATTCAAAGTTGTCAATGTGCTGTCAAGTAGTGTACAATATACAGTACCAAATCATAACGTTATGAAAAGGAATGGAGTGAGAAGGGAATGACGAACAAGAAGGACAACGAGAGGTTGATAACAAGATAAACAAGAAGGACAAGAATAGGTTGATGGAGGAAGATGGAGAAGCAAGGAGAGATAGATGGAAGAATGGGAAGGATGAACGCATCGGTTGTTAGCACAGTGGAGTTAAATGAAGATGATCTACTAAAAAACATACTGTGTGTACAGTAGCATGAAGAGCCGCTACATTTCCGGGATGAGTTGAGGACGGAAGGGCTCTAATCTTATGTCCTAAGATGGTAGCCGCTCGCTAAGGCCTCTTTTGTTTAAGTTTAATCAGGCTGAGTAAACCGTAGAATCCGCCGTAGCAGAATAGGAGGCCGTAGCTGTATAAACCGTAGAATCACCGGCACCCTCTTAAAGACTCGGTTGATCGTCAATGGGTGTTATTGCAGGAAGACCTATGCAACTACTTGTGGTCCCTGATAGTGGACCTCTTGCGCGATTCATTGAAGAAGGAGGAGAAGGAGGAGGAGAAGGAGGAGAAGGAGGAGAAGCAGGAGAAGAGGAGGAAGGAGAAGGAGGAGAAGGAGGAGAAGGAGGAGAAGGAGGAGAAGGAGGAGAAGGAGGAGAAGGAGAAGGAGAAGGAGGAGAAGGAGGAGAAGGAGGAGAAGGAAGAGAAGGAGGGAAGGAGATAATGAGAGAGGAAATGAGAAACTACAAGAAAAAATTGTGTCGAAGGGAAGAGATACAATATTTGCACACCATGGTCTTGCATCTCACAGGCCTCCTCTGCGGTCCCAAATTGTCATCTGGGGTCTGGCAGACCGTTGGCGCTCCTTTCAAATCCGCTCTTCTTCGACAATGTGTGTGTCTTGGGCTCATCGCCGTCTTCTCGTCTTCAATCCATCCCTTACTCCAATAAAATTACAGCCCCTCAACTATTCGCGTGCACGTTTCTCAATCATCGTTCAAGCGTGTCACCTCAACTTTCCCCCTACAAGTGATGGGTCGTTGACAGTTCAAGCATCCACGAAACTGTTTTGCAACGAAATTAACTAGTTGATGAAACAACTAGTTATTGACAGAATAGTTCTCGGAAATTCGACCACCACTTGTGATTGATTTTCTTCAATAAAGAATTCGAAATTCATGGAACTCGCTCAGTATTAATTAGAATTAGATAACACGGGAGTGAATTGAAGTTAACTACCGTAAAATGATAGTACACCGTTATTATAGATGAATGATAGTACTGAATAAATTTCAATAGGGATTTTGTTGTATTTATTTTGTCATCTTACAAATTTTCACCTTACAAATGGGACTAGGACTAAGTTCTAGGACTAGGACTAGGACTAGGACTAGGACTAGGACCAGGACTAGGACAAATGACTAGGACTACGACTAGGACTAGGACCAGGACTAGGACTAACGACTAGGACTGGGACTAATGTAATTGATTGATAGAAACAGTGAATTGATTAGATTGATGAATTGATAACAGTGAAGAGCTTTAAACCTGTAGATTTTAGTTCGTGCTATTTCAATACAAATTATCAAGGTAAACTAAACATAATCAAAGATAAATTTCCTGTTAAACACAGGATAGGTTGCGATAGCTAAAAAACCAATAACTTCTTTGATAAAATTCTGAAAATATGATAATGCTGAGTTCAACATGTAAAAGATAGGAAGAGTCAAACTATACATCACTCGATCAGTGCTTTGAATAAACTGATGTGCGCAGTACATTTCATTCTAATTAAATAGCAAGTTATCATACAAACTTAAAATAAAATACAGATTTAAATATGCGATATTAAGAAACAATAAAGTAGATTCCTCAGAACAAAGACGGAAAAGAAACTAGAATCATGAATAAAACAGCGATAAAATTGAGAAGAAGTCTTGCAACCATTAAATCAGAGGAAATAATGTTGAAACAGAACCAGGAATTAACCTTATATACTAATGATATTTTAATAGACTTTTGTGCAACCAGTCATCGTTCTTTCATAGAACAGTTTGAAAATTATAATAAAAATTAGGGAGTATTACAAGATAGTAAGTTGTCTTTCAGATCTTCATTATTGATTTGTTGCCGTTTATTTGCCATTTTTTGTGTGTGAGCTCAAAACTAACTACTGTGCCATATTTCCAAATGAAAATTTTCGATAATATTGATGTTCTCACGATGTTTTCATAATTAGGCCTATCAAGAGTGTAACTAAGCGCTATCAAAGGATCATAGGAGTTCAGTCGAAGTGAGAATGTTTGGCTGTAAGAATTAAGAATGTCGTATTCTTACAGCCTTGGCTAGAAATAAAGTGTTAAAAAGTTGATTACGAAAAACGAGTGAATTCAACTAGTTCGTTGATAAACTCTATTTCTAATATGTAACCCCTTTTGAGTCCCCTCCACCAAAGCAACCCCCTGTGACAACACGATCAATCATCGGCTTTTGAATTCATGTCGTCTTTCACCGTCGATGGTGTGCTGAACGGTAACCGATGCGTACTTGACACGATTAGGATTACTGGCGAAAAAGATAGTCCGCGGGGGAAAATAGTTCTCTCTTCCTAGCACTCGCATGTGGGGAGCATGTAGTGAGTAGGAGACCCATTTCGCATCATTTCTATTCGATTTTGTTTGTTATTGTTGTAACATAGGTCAATTTGTAGAACTATTGTGTAGGACTATTTTGTGATAGTAAAATTATCATGGACTATACTATTATCAAAATATCAAATTTGCAAAAAAATATTTTCGAAAATAATTTCTTCAAAAAATAACTCACTTTTCAA
This sequence comes from Laodelphax striatellus, assembly GCA_017141395.1. Classification (NCBI taxonomy): domain Eukaryota; kingdom Metazoa; phylum Arthropoda; class Insecta; order Hemiptera; family Delphacidae; genus Laodelphax; species Laodelphax striatellus. The sequence goes on from CM029536.1 coordinate 6,319,835, forward strand.
TTCATATGAAAAATTCATTATTTTCTTCAGAATTTTTCATTTCGATAAATTAATTATGTCATGTCATAGACATAACAGTAAATGTATGCTCAAAATTTCATGATTGTATTTGCAACTAATTTTGAGATGACCTGTTCCAAAAATTTCAACTTTGGGCGCCTAATTGAACTTTCTTCATTTTTCTACTAGTATATCTTTGATAATTTTTTACTATAGCAGGATTATTTTAAATTGTCAGGAAACAGCTGATTGATGTACGCTCGTTTACTGACGTTGAATCAGCTGTTTTCTGACAATTTAAAATAATCCTACTATAGTATCGGATACATTAATTATTGTATTTTTCAATGAGAAAGAATTGTCCACCTTACAAATAGATAACTTAGCTATCGCCTGCAATGGATATCCCAGCTATCTCACAATAAATATCTGTTTCTAACTTATTGAGGAATGGAATCGTCTATGCTAGTAATAGGTACTAGCACATACTATACAGTGTGTTTCTAAAATAGACCGACAAACTGAGCGGTTTTCTAACATTGAAATTAAGAGAAAAGTTCCAGTAAACATGTGTCCTGAAATGCTTTGTTTCACTGCTAGTCCCCATTTTATTTTTTTACTTCTTGTTTTTTTTTACTCCAGAATGGTTCGACTAATTTTGTTGAAATTTGGAATTTTCAAGGTCAAGATCTGCTGTGTAAACAATGAAGCAACCTCATCTGACGAGATTCCTAGTATATTCTTGGAAAGCAATAAAGTTTTCTACTGCTCATTTGACAGGTAACTCTTTCACGATAAATTAAATCGGCATAAAAGAGATCCCCTCATTGTTTGAGGTGAACAATCAATAGACGACTATCATCACGCCTTGAGTAAACAACGATCAGAGGAGACTTGTGGTGGAAAAGGGAAAAAACGAGATGAATTGATCGACCACTAATAAACCATTTCCGGCCCTAATAGAATTCCAATGACAGCCGAGGCACGGCCGGGCCAATCGATGCAAGGCAGCTGACTTCGCGTGTATGCCAGCCTCACTGTGAAATGTGGACACGTTTTTCCCTTCTTTCCTTTTTTATTCTTCTCCTTTCCCTTCTTTCATGCCTATCCTTCCATTCCCACTCTTTCTATATTCTTTCTCTCACTTTATCCCAATCGTATTCGATTTCCAACAAACGGATGTGTGTTCCAGCAAGGTGCTTCATAGCAAAGTAATATGAGAATTTTGCGACTTCTAGATTAGATTAGATAAGATTATGTCATTTTTAAGGGACGGATGAAGTTGGATGAGTGTAGAATTGATAAAACAAATGAGAGAGGAACAGAGAATACTGGAAAAAGGAAGAGAGTGGATGAGAAATGGATGTGTGCAGGAATAAGAATGAGCGTGAGAGTGAAAGAAAGTTTTTAAAAAATAGAACACAAAACAGTGGGTAAGTATGTGACAGAAAGAGGGGAAAGCGTTATCAAGTGGAAATAGTACTACATAGATAAATTATACTGTTGTTTCAAACACGAATCACTTTCGAAAAAACTATTAAAAAGTCAAATTAGTAGAAGGAAATTGATAATATTTCATAGCTAGATGGACTCGGATAGCTAGATAGCAATATGGATAGCTAGAGAAGTGAATTGAGAGAAGAAGATGGATTTAGAGAACAAACAGGAATGAAGAATAATAATTCGTGGAGAAAATAAGAAGATATGATAAGGAAAGTGATGGAGAGAAAGTGTAAGTGAAGAGGAGGATTGATATTATTCGTAACCTCAAAACGTTTTTCAATGTTTACTGATTTATTTTCAGTGATGTAAGGAGAGAAGAAGAATACGAAGGGATAGTAATATAAAGAAAGGAAGAAGAGAAAGTTGGGAGATGAATTCAGTGAGAACGGGAAAAACAATGAAGAAAAAAATTGAGAAATTTTGAGAGTGAAAAGGAAAATCGAAAATCTGGAGTGCAGAAGATGACGAAATTGTAGTAAGAAAAGGAGGACCAACCACTATTATTCAGGGGGAACGAGAAAGGGTTGCAGACAAGAATAGAGATAAGGAGTAGTAAGAGAAGAGAAGGAATGGAGAATAGGGACAAGAATAGAAATAATAAGGAGTTAGAGAAGAGGAGGAATGAAAAATAAAGGCGAAGAGTAGAAGAGACGGAGAAGTAAGAGAAGTGAATAGAAGTAAGACAAATGGTGATTCTATAACGGTGGCGGTGTGCCCGCCAAAAGAGGTAGGCTAGAGCTAGGTAAGGCTTGTGGAGTGACTTGTCTTTCCAAATAGTGATTGCCAGACATGCAAGCCTCACTCGACACGCCAAGTCAGCATTTATCTTTGCAATAAAGTTATTTGTTCTCTCCGCCTCCTTTGCGCGCCGATTTATTATCGGTTGCTCATATTTCCCTACTGCCTTCTGCCTTCAACAAGCCTACTTTCGTCTATCATTACTCTTTCCTCTCCTCCCCCCCCACCAACACCTCGTCTGACTCCTCCCCCTCTCTCACCAATTCGTGGAAACCATGTCGATGATTTTATGCAGGAAGTGCTTTCCTTCCCGTAATTGTTTCTCTTGAAAGCTCTCTGTTACTTTATCTGCTTGGCTATTTTTGGTGGTTGTGGGTTTAGCTTGAAAACTATTTTCTAATGGTAAGGAGAAATAGTTCCTCATGAATTTTTGTTCATAATAATAATCAAAAACTTTGAGCGGATAAGTTTCAAAAAGAAAGGTAATAAATAGTTGATGAAAACGAAGGAAGGATGAAGAAAATGTGAATGACTGTGAACAATCTGAATTAATCTGAATGACTGGTAAGAACAATTCAAGAAGCAGGTGTGATTTGTAATTTGATATTACAAATAGTGTAACTTCAGAAGAGTCAAACTTGAGGAGAACACAGTTTTTGTTGCTCATTACTTTTTTTAAGCTACTTCTCTTATTCTCCTTCTTGTACTGTACACTCTAGTTTCTCTCATTCTCAGGCTCTGCCATTCACACATCCAAATAATACTCCAGTCGGCTCCTCCTAAACCTTCTACAATCTTAATAAATTTTTTCATCCACATATCCTATGTGAAAAGCCTTGTTTTTCTTCTGCTTCTTTTGTGTAAGAGAAGGGAAACAATAAGGAAGGAAAATGAATGGGAAAATAACAATAAAAGATGAACAGGTATAAGGAGGAGGAGAAGAAGAAGAAAGAAAAGAAGAAGGAGAAAAAGAAGAGGAAGAAGAAGAAGAAGAAGAAGAAGAAGAAGAAGAAGAAGAAGAAGAAGAAGAAGAAGAAGAAGAAGAAGAAGAAGAAGAGGAAGAAGAAGAAGAAGAAGAAGAGGAAGAGAAGAAGAAGAAGAGGAAGAAGAAGAAGAAGAAGAAGAAGAAGAAAGAAGAATAAGAAGAAGAGGAGAAGGAGAAGGAGGAGGAAGGAGGAAGAAGAAGAAGAAGGAGGAGGAGGAGGAGGAGGAGGAGGAGGAGGAGGAGGAGGAGGAGGAAGAAGAAGAGGAGAAGAAGAAGTAGAAGAAGGAGAAGAAGAAGAAGAAGAAGAAGAAGAAGAAGAAGAAGAAGAAGAAGAGGAGAAGAAGAAGAAGAAGAAGGAAGAAGAAGAAGAAGAAGAAGAGAAGAAGAAGAGAAGAAGAAGAAAAGAAAGGAGAAGAAGAATAGGAATAACCAAGAGAGAAAAAGAACAGCTTAGCAACAGAGTGAGTGTAACTTTCCCAGAGCAAGCCAAGAAGCCAGCCAATTTATATAGTCGGCCTCATACCTTTCGGGTGACTAGCAACCAGCCTAAAGCAAGGATATAGGAAGATGTTATGTGTGGGGAGGGGGTGGTGAGGCTTTATTTGTCACACAGAAAGAAAAAGTAAAATGCTGACATATATCAGCATTAGGACCAGGCCACGCCACTGTTCGCTCTTTTTCACTTGTCGCCGCCTCAAAGAGCAAGCTCAATCCGCGCACAACGACTTTTCATTATTTGCTACACCAACAGAAAGGATGAGGATGTGATAAGGGGGGGAAAGAAATGCGGATTGGGAAGAAGAAGGAGGATATGGAGAGAAGAAGAAAGAGAAGAAAAAGATGAATAACAGGAGGAGTGAGTAGAAAGGGGAAGAGGAATAGATGTATAAGAAGGAATATTAGAAAATGGAAAATATCATGAAGAAGAAGGAGGTGAAGGAAAAGAAAAGAAAAATGACGAATAATAAACGAAGAAGAAGAATAAGGAGGGGAAGGATACGATGTAAAAGAATACACAGAAGAGGACAGAACATTAAGAAGAAGGAGAAGATGTGGATGAAGGAGGAAGAGGTTGAGAAGGAAAATGGGAGAATAATCATTAATCATGACGAAATGGAGAAGATTTTAAATAGGGACGAGAAGGAAGAGGAAGAGTTAGAGAGAAATGGAGCAGGAGAAGTAGTTACAGGAGAAGGGAAAGAAGAGGAAGATGAAGATGAGGACAGTAAAGAAGGATAAATCAGAAAAATAGAATACGCGGAAGAAAGAGTACAGATTAAGAAGGAAATGGAGAAAAGAAAAACTTGAAAGAGAGAAAAGGTGAGGATATAGGAATAGAAAGGGAGGATGGAATAGTGAAGCTAGAATAGTCAGTAATATTGATTATCAGGTGAGGCAATTTGAGACTTATTTCGACTTTTTTGTAAGTCGTATTTATGATATTAGATTAATCATCAATTTTCCAAATGATCAAGAATAATCTCGAATAAGTTTATTTTCTCATTAGTGAACAGATAGATTCCACCTAGATTCGATTCGGTTTATCATCGCTGATAAAGGAAGATTTAAATATTTAAAGGAAGAAGGTGGTTCAAGAAAACAAGAAGAAGAAGAAGAAGGAAGAAGAAGAAGAAGAAGAAGAAGAAGAAGAAGAAGAAGAAGAAGAAGAAGAAGAAGAAGAAGAAGAAGAAGAAGAAGAAAAAGGAGAAGAAAAAAAGATAAATGGGAAATAGACAAAGCCACAGAAAGGCAATACGGTGTGGGTAGCTAGGCAATCAAGGCAAACTGTTATTACAACTGGGGTAATTCACATGAGTGTAGGCCTCATGTGATCCTCTTGCAGCGTGTGACGTAGGCAGCCATCCGCCATTTTGTCTCTTATTTCCGGAATTCAATCTGGGTCTCACTCAGCATTCTCCCTGGGTTAACAGTACGCTGCATCCGCTCTTACATGCCCGAGGACAATCAATACATCCATGCATGTTGACACACATAGAAAAACATGATATGAAACAATTGAATGGCTGGATTGGAATTGGTTCCAGTAACGTGTAGTACAATCTAAAATTTACTTCGTACCAATATGGATGATATAGATACAATATTTTCTATTGTGGATTTAGGTCGCGGATACAATGATGAGTTTCCAATAATGGAATCTGAATCAAATTTATGTAACATGTAATGGGATTTCTTGGAGAATGTGGAGTTTCAAATAAATCGATTTATTCAATTGAGCAAGTTCATAACTCCCCTAGCAATTTCATCATACAGTATTAATGAAAGGAAAATAATCTTTTCCATTATAATTTAAGTAACTCATTAGAGATTAGTTTAATTACTATGAATTAATTAGAAGTTGATTTAATTTCGATTAATTTCTCCACTTTTACCACTAATTAAAATAGTGCGTGGAATACAATTGATCATTCAACTCTACTCTACTATTCAAGTTTCAAAAACCTTCAAAGGTTTTCCATTATCACGGAGTTTTCTGTCTCAACTAACTCAACATACAGTGTGAGTCTATAAATTTATATAATCACTGACTTTGCATAAAGTACAATACACCTTTCAGCTTCAGTATTCAAGTATGTTTTGAGGTGGGGGAATAATAACTCCAAGTTGGATATATTGGCTGTGAAGTGCCCTGGTTAGTGCAGAAAGTTTGTAATATGAGCATACCATCTCACTTTCCTCAGCTAACTTCACTTTCAATGGGGAGGAAGTAGCCAAGTGTTAAGGGAAGACGTGCAAGCTGCTTGAGAGCTTTTAGTTCCTCACTTTATCATGATCAACATTATCATCATCATAAACATGATATGCTGGCGCCTAATTCGCTAATATTTATGATTCATGCTGCGCACTTTTTAATATTCCAAGAGAGAACAAGTTTTGTCCATTAGAAGCCTATTCTATCAAGATAAACAATACAGTTTTCAGATCTTTATTGTAATATTGGAGAAAAGTCTATGCTAGTTTAGTGTTGAGTAAATTTCATATTCACAGAGGCTCGCTCTCTTCATGTGTGTTAGTGCAGACTACGGTACTAGTAATATTATATTACAAATGAACTATGTATAAGTCATTAGGGAAACTGATTATTAATAATTTATTGAACTAGTCACATTAATTGCTCATCATTAATAAACAAACTTCATCAAAAAACAATCTTGATTCATACATTGATTTTATTTAACCATGTTAGAATGGTGGCGTATATACCTTTATTCTTTTGGTTTGAACAGGCCTCTTCTTCTTGAAACTATAATCAGGCATCATTATCCCCGTAATAATAATATATTAGAAGACTTTTGTAAAACTAATGACACTGTTATCGTTATATTAAACCGATTTAGATGCTGTTTGCACTTAAAAATGTTAGTAATCCTAAATGTTCAGGTTCCATTCCTATTTTATAAAAAAATACGTTTAAAGGGTGAAAAATGTAAAATAATCTCAGCGCCATCTCTTGTCTTTTGAAGGAACTGCTTGAAGCTGTCTGCTACGTGGAGTATTGTATCAGTTGAAGTTGAATTTGAACAGAGCAAGCGGCGTTTTGTGCTGTATAGTAGGCTAACTCTAGTATCATCATCAATTTCTTCATCATTTCTTCATCACTTCTTCATCATAAGAGAACGATTACAATGCAAATTTCCAAAATTATAATGAAAAACGTCTTCACATTGCCAACTACAATTTCCCAGTGAATATCCAATCCACAACCCACACATCACCTATTAGCATTCATCTCACTGAGCTCCTGTTGAGAAAAAGGATGTGCATGATACACTTTGAGGAGAATTTCCATCATCCATTACACCACCAGCCCATAAACAAGCCAGCTTACATTGAAACAACGAGCTCACTACAAAGACGAGAGCATACTAGTAGGATCATGACAAGACTCACATCAGAATGGAAATTCATCTCGAAATTACCTTCATCTTGACGCTAGATCAAAGGCGAGCTCAAACTACGCTGACAAAGGCCTCTTCATCAGTGAGCGTCATCATGACGCGTAAAAATGGGAACGCCAATCAAAGGAAACATCACAAGCTCGCGTTGAAAGAAAGGAATTCGCAAACATGATGGAACAACGAGCATAAGCCCGACTTCTCAACACATTCAGGCTAATCAAGGATAATTGAAAAAGTGCGTTTTTGAAGTTATAGAATAGAACTGTTGTACTGAGAACCAACAAAGGATTCTATTCTATCCTATTCACGATGCTTGTTTTCAGTAGTTTGTCTTCGAAACCTACCGCCCATTGTGAAAAATTGGTTTGATGTTTTGTTTTCATTTTTCATCCTTTATTCTACTTGCTGCTGACTGGTTTACCTTTGATTAGTTAATGAACCTGCTCTGAAGTTTCTTGTTCCTATGATGTGAGGCGGGCTTTCCAGGCTAGATCCATCTGCAAGCTAGTCCACAGATGAAAAACGTGAAAAAAACTTAGTATTCGGTTCCATATCATTGAGTAGAAGCTTAGTATTCGGGTTGATAATGGATTTGCAGAGCCTAACAAATGGAATTCGAACGCAAATAATATGTTCAATGATATTTCATTCATTTATAAATAGAATTTAAATACATGAATGTACTTAATACTTCCTCATTCACAGCCAACTCAATCATAGTCTCAAAATTGAATTAATTTGAATTTCGGGAAACCAACAACTTGTTCACATTGATTCAGTTCAAAACAGAGTAAAAACTCAAATATTCCAGAGAACATCAATCTACTTCAACAAATTAAGGCTATCAGGTATTCCTTCTAGCATGAGCTAAGTGAGATTATTCCAAGAGATATAAACAAAATGTGATAACTAAAGTGAGATATTCTAGGTATATGATTGTGAGATATTGCATTACAAATACAATACTTTATAATCCAGGATGAATACTACAAGGAATACTAAAGGATTACTTTACAAGTAACATAATTCAAGGATGGTCAAATAGATTTCTCAGTCCGCTGTACTTGAAACTTGATCAACTGAACATAGAATTATGATAATAATAATTTCCTCGTAAATGAATCTTCATCTTAGTGTGCAATCATCTACAATCTTCATCTTGGTTAGGAAAAATCCTAGATCTCTGTCAAAGCTTATTCCCTATTCTGACTACTTATTTGTTTAAATTTGTAAATATTTGTTAGCTACTATGTATAGATTTTGAGTAGAGTAAACATATCTTCGCAATGCACCGATTATCTACTTAATTTAAGTAGTCTTCCTAGAGTCTGTTTCTGTTACACACATCCTTTAACTACATTGTAAGTGTCTGTGAATCAATCATAGACTCTAATGAGTCTGCTCAGAGTCTGTTCCTTTTGCGCCAATTCAAAAGCATGCTGTGTGAATGCATACACAGACTAATAGCGTGACGACTGTTCATATCTCGTGTCTGTTGTGTAGAGAATTTTGCATTTAACAAGACCTGAATTGAGACTGTGTATCACAGTATAGCTATATGTCATTAATTCAACAACAGAATAATAATTGTATGCACAGGGAACACAGTATAGAGTATCATAGTATAGATGTATAATCTTTCAACAACAGAGCAATTTTACACAAAGTACCATATCGGGACATACGATGTTTTGGTTGAATTCGAATGGCACAAATTAAATGGTAGCCATTACAGGGTGATTACGGCTTACACTATAATGCAACTGAAGTGGAATGGTTTAGTATTGAGTGATGAAGTTGAAAATATTGATTGAAAGTTAATTTTTCTCATCACAACAATTCACAGTTATTCACAATATTAAATTTTCACTTTTGAATGAGAACTCATCTACTATGAAAATGTTAACATTGATGCGTAATGGTGCTAATATATTTCTCAATAGAATGCAATTACCGATACACTCTTGAAGACTTTCCTGACAGAGCTGAGCGCACCATGGAAACGTTGAATGACATTCATTTCCTATATCCGACTTCTGAAAAAAATCTATTAAGTTTATAAGAGAGACCACACAGCACATTTATTGGAGATTAAATTATTTATTGTGTATTATTGCTGCTTGAAATCAAACAAAACCTGAAAAATCAGTTAAAATCATTAATAATTGCAAGGAATTTTTCCATATTTTGATCAGTACCCCTTCATGGATGATCTTCAATTTTGTTCGTTTCTTCCTGACTAAACCTGTCTCTGTTACTCTGTGATAGTATGCTATTTTATGGCTCTGTTTCTGTCACACAATTGACACAGGTTAGAAATTTATGATACAGGTATACTATGAACACTTATACCTATATTCATGGGAGACTGTCGCTTCCCCTTATTTGATTGCATGACAAAGATACGCCACATGCAACTGGATTAAAAAACAATAAATGTCCCATTACAAACACATAATATATCTTTCGCTTGTTCCTTGCGAAAGGGGTGGCAAGGCAAATAACAAGGATAATGTTGACTGGAACTGAAAAACTTGATGAAAAGAAGAAGACAGAAAGAGTAGGGAGGGCGGAAAAACTAGAAAGGAATATACTAATGACATTGTAACGTAATCTGATATCATCAAACAAGATTCGAAAACTATTATACATGATAAACTTCGTATGTTTATGGGGTTGATACAGTGTTCTCATGAAACAACGAGTAATAAAATAGGGTAACTTTATTGCTTGTACCTTCTGGCAAAATTACAAATATTCTGTTGAATAATAATTCATTTGAAATCATTTATGTCAGCTTTTATGTGTCAATATATTAATACAATTTCTTGAGTTATGACAAAATTTCAATTGCCAGCTATTTTACATTTCAATCAAGGTTTTGTTCCTCATTCACCATCACTGTTAATAGTACAGAGAGAGAATTCCAGTGTCATTAGTATGATAGAATATCATAAAGGTATCTCGATACGCTGAAGGTGACTTTATTTCTTGTAACTTTACAGCAAAATTACAAATAATACATTAAATGATAGAAATTTAAAATAATCTAATAATATGATTATTCAAATGATTATTTAGTGATTCATTATCACTTGACTATTAGTATTACAGAGAAATCCACAGTCGTAAGTGCAAATAATAATAATAATGGAATAATGGAATATCATCAAGAAAATTATCTCAAAAAATGTCTATGCTGGCAGGTGGCTACAATGTCGATGAAAGCTTTGTTCCTTTCAAGTTTGTGACAAATTACCACCAAGTACACTTTGATGAATAATAAGAGTTCAAATGTTTGAAGATAATACGAATCATTATTTTCCACTGGTGGTGGTACTGAAAATCAAAATAATCAGTATGATAGAATATCACGAAAGGTACCCTTCTCAAAACATTCTTCCATGCTGAAAATCGATCTCCCTTTATTCATCTCCTTGCCCACTTACCAAGAATTAATCCTTCAATGGAGGACTGCCAGACAGCAGCTGTTGCGAATATTAAATCCAATATCCGATTGGAGAGTATTTTGGAAAAATTGGGAGCCAATGCAGCAGAGACTGTTCAGTGCTTCAGTGTGTTTGAGATAAGCATTTCCTGGTTCCAGCTTCCCAGGGGAGGCCCGGGAACAAAACAGAGGATCTGTGTGATTAGTTTGCTTGGAGCCATATGGCGCGTTAAGAAAGAGATTCGGGGAGAGAGTGAGCTAAATGAAGAGAGTGAGCTGAGGAGAAACCCAAAAAGGAGGAATGGAGTAACAGTTCTGCAGCAAGAAGGAGAGGACTAAGAGAATAAAGAAAAAGAGTGATTGAGAGGAGGAGAAAGAAATGGGTAAATACAAGCACTGCTGCAGAGAGAGATTGAAGGAATTATTAAGAAAGAAAAAGAACCCAATTGGGAGAGAGGGGAAGGTGTGAGAGAGCGTTGCGAAGGTGTGAGAAGGAGTTGTTGGTCAGGACTCTCACCGACTTCCACCTCTCCCTCACCTGATTGGAGTGGAGTTTAATGAGGAAGAAGGAAAGAATTATATAATATTGAAAGGAGATGATTGAAAAGGAGGAGGAGAAGGGGAAGTGGGATGAGGGAGGGAAGAGTTAAAGTAGGTGAAGAAGAAGGAAAATGCAGTTATTACAAGAAAGTGAAGGAAAAGACATGAAGGTGCACTCCTGGAGGAGTGGTGGGAGATGTCAATGAGAGAGATAGGAAGAGGAGGAGTGGGGGAAAGAAGAAGGGATGGTGGGAAAGAATGAAATAAATGACAAAGAAAATAAACTATTGTAGATAAAGAGAAAATAATGAGAAATGGTAAACGAAGCAGGATAATGTAGTAACAAGGAAGAAATGTAAAAAGAAGAACAGAGAGAATGATGGTAGAAGATGATGAAAAAAGGAAAAAGAGAAGACTAAAGATTATGAGGGAATAAATGGGAAGAAAGGAAAATTCAGTAACAAGAAAGAAATGAGAAAGAGAAGGAAAAAGAAGAAGAAAAGGAAGGATGTTGATAGAGAATGTTCAAAAAGAAAAGGTGGTAATAGGAGTAAGAAGCAAGATGGAGAAAATACAAGAGAGGAGGAGAGACATACAGAATTGAGAAAGAATTAAGAAGGGAAAGATAAAAGGGAGAGAAAGATGGGAGAAGTGCTTGAAGAGAAGAAGGTCTTGGTGAGGGGAGAGTGGAAATCATAGAAAATAAGTGCTAAATGAAAAGAAGACGATAAAGACGTGTTAGAATTGGATAAAAAGGAATAAGAAATGTTGTGGAAGAGAAGAGGATACAGAACTGAAGAAGATACAAGCAGAGTGCGCGGGAATACAAGACAGGGAAATTTAGATGTAAGGAGATGAAACTGTAAATTGGCGAGTGAAGGGTTGGCAAGTCAAGGACAGAAATGCGCACATGGACACACGTTCCACAAAACGGAGGGAAGGGCCAACAAGGAAATAAGGGAACAAGGGACTGCGAAGAGAGGTGACGAAATTACTTCCTTCCACATCCTCTCATCCTAATTGTCAAAGAGTGCCTGACATTCACGAAGGCACGTAAACCAAAACATGCTAGGGACATCCAGAGATATACAAAGTGTCCAGTAAGTGTATGTGGATAGGATGCTTTCGGGTGTCTTGTTCCTGGTCCAGAACTAATCAAGAAAACCATATTTCTCGTTCAAAGAACTACCTAGAAAGTAGGATACACTTAGATAGAATTTATTTAAAATTAGTAATTGAGACTCTGTAACATGTACTCTCATATGAATGGGTATATGATTAATTCTTTAAGTCGGAAATAAAGATATTTGAAATGTTTGCTCACAGACTAACAGGTCTACGTCTAACAACGATAATAATATCCCGTGGATAGTTAAATTTGGTACCGGTAATCATTAGGTCCCAATAATGTATTTTTTGAGAAGTTAATAGAGTCAAATTCCATTGAAATGAAGCATATAACTACTCCGAATCGTGTTATATCTTTAAAGCTGGGAATAGACATACTTCTCAAATTGTCATTTTTCAGGATGAATCATTTAATTTGATTTCATTTGAATGTTGAAGTAGTTAGAAAATGATTGCTTCAATGACAGTTGGCTCATCACAAGTGGAAGTAGAAAGCCATACAAGATTTGCTATATTCCAGTCGCAAGAATTTATTTTTTGAGTAGTTAATGCGATTAACTTAACCACAAGTAGGAGATTGGAAAAACCATCTGAAATATTCTAGATTTTAGTTGCAATAATTCATTTTGGAGAAGTTTCAAGCAATTACAATTATGTAATTATAAAAACTATCATAAAAGTACTTAATAAGAAGACTTGAAGTTGTAAAAACTACATATTTAACAATATCAATCACCTTTCTTTGCTATGTTTGTTGGTTGAGCCGCCATTGCTGTGATGTTTGTAGAAACCACCCATTGTGGGAGGAGCTTATCTAGGCCAATAGCAGTCGTTCAACTTGATAGGCCATTCAACTGCCAATCACAGCGCTCGCTCACGAGTATAAATTCTGCTGCACTCTACTTAGTTTTAAATCACCAGAGATTAATAATAAATAAATAATTTTATTTCTCAATAAACAACGGTACAAAAATCTTCAACATATACAAGTAAATAATAAATACAATGTGATATTTATTGAGAAACTAGGCACTCCCGAGAATAGCCTATATGGGAGTTGCCATCAAAATAGTAAATAATTGAATTTTTTATGATAATATACAGTACCTTAATGTACATAATAATTATACAAGCAACAGAACTCAGAATTCATAATGTATTTGTATAGAATAATTTTATGAATGATTTAGGTTGAATGTTATGTTGTGTTTCTTCCAATTGAACTGTTAAAACTCAAAATAAGATGAAAGAGGTTGAAATTACATTATAATGGTGTAACAACCAAAACTTCAGTATCTCGTTGTTCTAGTATCTTATTCAGTATGGATAATTACCACAACATCACCTTCACTTCAACACAGAAAGTTATCAAAGCATTATTAATTAGTAAAATTATTAGTATTTTTAAAGTTACTAGTTGTGTAACAATCAGCCGCACGAAGCCTCACGATCTAGACTAACCATAACCATGACTAACATAACGCCATAACCCACTTCAAAAGATAACAGAGACTTTATAATCAGTTGAAGAAATGAGAAACTGATTATACAGTCTCTTCAGTTGGAGAATATCAACACAACATGCATCGTACAACGCTCTACCACTCACCAATCAAAATCACAAAATCATCAATGAATGAGTGACAATTGGAACCACAAACAAGTGATTCAGCAGAACTGACTCAGGAAACGGTAGACTAGCGACTGTCTTGGATGGGTGATCACTGTCATTGTTTAGTAAATCGTGACTAAACGGCTGACTTAGCGTCTTCGGTGAATGGAATTGTTCTGGAGGGAAGTCTTCAGCTAAGATATCAATTTGGGGGTGAGGCTGAGATTCGGTGTTGATGAAGATGGGGATGATAACAAGGAAATTAGAAGAAAGAGGAGAGAGGGAGAGAAAATAGACAAATAAGGGTTTTGTTGAATAGAAATAAGAAATATGTGAGAAAAAGAAAGGCAAGAATGGAAAGAATAAAATAATAAAGAAGTGGAAAAGTGTTGAGGAGATAAGCGAAATGAGTAGGCCTACAAAGAGATGTAGAAAAAGTGAAGAAGAAAGAGGAGAGGTAGACGAAGGAGAAGAAGAAGAAACAGGAGAGGGAAAAGTAGAGGAAGAGGAAGAATAAGAAGAAGATGAATAAGAAAAAGAAAAAGAAGAAGATAATAATTATTGAGATGTCGATCTTTAACATTTCGTATATGGTTGACACACTGAATGATACTAGTATGAATGATCATACGTCCATTACTCTTCATCGACTACTTTTCTATTATTTTCTATCATTGATTCTCATTAATCGTTTTTTTTAGACAAAGTCCTGCTCTATTCAACGAATATTTTAACATGCATAATGAATTAATTTTCAGTTCGGAATGAGAACGCCAATAATTCAGAAATTATTTTAATTAAGTAATTTTTGGAGTAATACGAGTATATGCAATCTTTAATTATTTATGAATAATTGATTCATCCGTAATGAGATTCCATTGAGAATTCAAATGAACGTATTGCTAATTTATAATGATTTATTATCAATATTATAAACTGATGTCAATCTTCATCAAATCGCCATCTTCATGGCAAAAAAAAATTGAGATAAAATGCATAATTTATCATGAACAATTCTCATCAGAATGGATTCTGATCAAATTATTCATGAGTGATAACCAATCTTGACCAAACTACCAACTTACTGAAACACATCCATACAAGACCTCTCACTTATTTGAAGATTAGAAGCTGAACTTTGAACGTTGTGAAATATTATCTCTGCTGGAATTTTCCATAGCGTGGATCGTTGGTTGACTCAATTAATTAACTCGTCACTTAGAGTGGATCCACCGGAAGTGGAGATGGAAATTATGAAGAGGCAAACCCTGAAATGTCAACCCTGTGACGTCATGACCGTCGAAACCCTTGAAAAAAGACTAATGGGCTTATGCTAATTCAATTAACAGCTCGATAAATTCCCAATTCACTCTCTTTTCATCAAAATTTTTCCAAATGCCTGAAACCGGAAAAATCCCGATCGATTGAATCTCATTTTTTCCAAAAAATGATACAATCAATTCATTCAATTAAAAGGGAGTTGATGGTATTATTTTGGGGGTTTTGAATAATTTAGTTGTCAACCCTTTCACAAGTTTTGGTCGGTGGACACTCTACAAGAAAAAGCTTTTTGGGGAACTTCACTCGCTTAGAGTTGATGCAGAACTGCTCTCACGTTTTTAGTATGTGTATTGGTAATAGATGAAGTTTGTGAGGGTTGGAAAATCGATTTTACAGAAATATATCACTGGATGCGATTGACCGACCTGTGATTACTATTTATTATTTGATTATTATCTTTCACTATTTATTCTAAGCTAATCATTCCATACATTGTGAATTCAACTTTACACATTCTTCTTCTTCTTCTTCTTCTTCTTCTTCTTCTTCTTCTTCTTCTTCTTCTTCTTCTTCTTCTTCTTCTTCTTCTCTTCTTCTTCTTCTTCTTCTTCTTCTTCTTCTTCTTCTTCTTGGGCTGGTTGTAACAACTCTTCTTCTTCTTCTTCTTCTTCTTCTTCTTCTTCTTCTTCTTCTTCTTCTTCTTCTTCTTCTTGCTTTGATTAACAGCCGTTGGGCTGGTTAACAATCACGCCTGTCATCCGCCATCCTTTCAATCTCGCTGTAGGTGGCACATCTCAAATCCTTCATCAGTTGTTCGGTGTACTCCACAAGAGTACACATTTTTATGCGTTATGAAATTTCTACGTTCCACTAATTCTCTAGAATCAAGTAAGAGTGTCTTGAACAGACTCCTAAAAAATCGCATATTCAAAAGATTTCTCGCCAAGTCCCGCGGGAATCTCGAGAAATCTCAAGAAACAACATGTAATCCCGATAAATCGCTTGAAATATGCTACATTGATGGAATTCCAAGGTTTCATCAACTTTCCCCTACATAGGAATCCCAGTTAGGGGAGATTTTCTCTAGGAAGACGGTTTGCAAAATTGTGTTTATGTGTGTTGATTTAAGTAACTACAGTAGACTATTAGGTAATTATCCATTCAATCATTTCTCATCTCATTTATTTACACATAACTCCCAAGAAATTTTACCATATTTCCCAAATCATTGGGGAACATTGTATAATTCGGCGAGGCGGAACACCCGACAGGGTCTCTACGCCAAAACAGCCGTAAGCGTAATAATAGTAGGCTATTTTCCTTTATTGGACGGTCTCTTTGTAATTAATATTAGAATTTTGAATGAAGTAGAAACAAACAAGGAATTCGAATGATAAATGGCATTCATATGGGTGCAAATTCAATTTGAAAAGACAATATTCGTGTCCAGAGATGGCGTGCTATTGAACTCACAAACCGCACGATAGAAAAGAAACAAGAAACATAGGACTGGTTGACGTGCCGCGCATTTATAAATTCACATTTTCCCAACGTTCAACTGAATTGTTTGTTACCACTCTATAATATAAATAAGGAGAAAAAAATGTTTTCAAGCTGTATTTGCAGTACAGGGCTATGATAATAGTTTACTTTTCCACGGGAATGTTCACCCTATATTTATATGACAGTCATAGTTATAGCATAGATAAAGCATGACAGTCATATATATAGCATAGGTTTCTCTTTGCTATAAACAAAAGCGTGGCGTGGTCTATTTGTAGTCCCCAAGGAGTATGAGTGTTGAATGGAAGTGATAAGGTCTATGAGGGGAGCAACAGCTTAATAACTTAATAAAATTGATCAATTACCATTTCTATCAATTATGAAACATTATATTACCCATTTTATCATTTATCTTTTCATTTATTAACACATAATTCCCGAAAAAAGTTCACCATATTTCCCAAATCATAGGGATAAGTTAGTTTATGTAGCTTAGTTAGTTTATCTAACATGTTACATTTTTAATCAATATCGTTAAAGCATGTTATTCTTATTCTTGATGCATTGGGAGTGAAGTCAGTCAACAGTGAAATCCAAAGATTTTCCAAGAAATATGGTGGAGAACTTCATCAACGTGAAAACATAAAAATATTCAGCCGCTAAATGTCATGGAATAAAGAGACTACAACTGGTTTACTGCTAAAATGAAAAAAGTGCAAAAGAGGAGCTTTTTTATATGTGAGTTTGTGAAAGAACTACCTTCAGAAAATAGTTCTTACTCGATATAGCAATGGGTCAAACCTTCTTTAACAATCATTAACAATCTAATAAGTTAGAATAGAATAGCTTATAATTAGTCCCAGACTAGGTGCTATAGTAATTAAGAATGATAAACATTCTTAATGTATCAATGACTTTTTTACAATAATTCAAGGAAAAATTAATTTAAATGTACATTACAGACTTAGTTGACCACTATTATTTTTTCTTGCACAGGAGGCTATCGTACTAGAATCGCTTCCCGTAGGAATTGTTGAGCCAAGATAATACAATTCATAGTACCTACCGTACAGTGCACATCAGTCTGGTATGAACCAATGACAAGCAGTGATTAAGAATGGGATTTTTATACTATGAGAAGTGAACTCGTTTGTGATTGGTTGAGGCTGTTTGACGTAGTAAATAGCAGTTGAAATTCAAAATGGCTTCCTCCAAAATGGGCGTGTACTTGTACGCGATTGGTCAATCGGATTCCACGTAACAGCAGCTGTCATACAAAATGGCTTCCACCAGAAAATGTGTTATTGAATTCAGCGAGGATCAATTATTTAAGAGATGTTTCGAAATTATCTTGTAATGTTATACTGTATTGCTGTATGAGTTTTTCAAATGATTTGTAACTGGTAGAAATTCGTTCAGGTTATTTTCTGCACATTCATGTTTTACTACCTTTCATATCTGGATCCAGATTCGAATTTTTTTATGTTAGTTACATGATAGAATTTATTCTCTGTCTACTTCGAAAACATTGAATAGCCTACAAGAATCATTGTTATGTCTTGGATTTTTATGAAGTAACCTCAATGTCCTACAATAAAGAAGTCCACATACATACTTTTTTTAATTGAATTTATTTCAACAAAATTACAAGATTGAAATACATTTTTATTGTCTAAATGTGATATAAATAGATAGGGTAGTGAAGGAAACGTTCAAAACTACTTCCTTGTCTATTTTTAGAGTGTTATTCCATTAAATCTTAAAAATTAATTAATGTTATCAGGAATCCTTACAAAAAGTTGAATTACAATGTGATTTAAATTGAGATTGAAGTGCTATACATGTGTGTATAATGTTATACAAGTGCTGTATAATAGTGTGATAGTTATAATAATTAATCAATACAGGAAATAATGAATCGGGTGGAAAACGTTGTCAATTTTTTTTTCAAATTATAATCAAAACTTATCCAAGAAAATAATAATTTCAGTATAGAAAGAGAAAAATAATAAGTTAATTAGAACCTTCAAGAATTATTATCAACAAGGATAACAAGACCCTAATCAAGCAGTTAGTAAGTCACGTGGACTGTATCAATTATTTATTAGTCACGTAGCCTTTGTCAGACATTCAATTATTTTGAATCAGTCGCGTGTTTTTGACACGTGATCACTTTTTTCCTGCCTCGTGATACCGAATTCCTCCTCAAGTCCCCCCCAAACCCCCACTTCGACCCTCTCCACCCTTATCCCCCCCCCCTATCACCGCCTGCTATCACCAACACGCGAGATGAGAAAAGTTTTTTATTCAATTACATTGTAATTTCGAACAAAAGATATGAGATGGTTCTGCGAAAAAAGGCAGAGATTTGCAGGTTACGTAAAGGGAAAGTTTGAAAGCTGTAAGTGGTGTGATAGGTAGCATATGAGATTGGATTTTCTCTTGGAAAGAGTTACATCATGTAGTCGACTTACTTTTCTAAGAGGGTCAGGAGCCGAATATCTTGAAGAAAGTTGCTAGTTACATCATGCTACACATTCACAACTTCCTTATTTGAATTTCATGGAATTGAATAGATTTATTGGAGATAAATACGTTTTGAAGAAAGAATATAGTTGGAAGTTACATTCAATTACACAGCGACCTCTCATGGTTCACGCTTTTAAACTCAAATAAATGACACATGCTTTCAAAACATCTACCATGTAATAGCGCAGTAAAACTCGCTAAGAGAATTATCTCTGGTAGTAGTAATATCCTCCATATTGTATAATTAATATCTAGATATGTGAGAGCAATTATTAATTAGAAGTCCTGGTGAAAAATTCTAAACTTATCGATCTGAGAAATATTAGATAATGAAGAAATTGTTCATTAGTCTTCTGATACAAGATTACAATATTTAGAGAGGGAGAAAAATTACAGTGATGCTCTCTATGAAGTTGAAATTTACAAACTTAAAAACTAGTGTCAGTACCAACTCACTTTACTTAGCACAGAATTGGGAATTTTCATACTTTCCACTTGAGCTAGTATAATCATACTGCATTACTTTCAAGCCCAACCAAAATTATGCAATCACAAAAACAAAAGCAATATAAAAATAATTTATTGTACGAAATTCCTAATTAATAATGATCTGGGGCACTTGACCGGTCATCAAGAGGTGCTGGGTTCGATTCCCGCCCTAATATTAACGCCCTAACATATAAAAGTTTTTATACAGCAGCATTCATCGAATTCCTTACTAGCTATTATTCTGTTCTCAATATTCGCAGTTGTGGAAGTCTTCAGAGTATGTTATATAGCATTGTTAATCAAGAATTTCGTGCAATAAATTATTATGATATAAAAAAAGCAATTGAATAGTTGCAACATATCATTTCCTTCCATATCAATATGAGAATATTGTTTTAGGAGGATTACAGTTCAATAATTATTTGAATCCCCTTTTAGCGATACATTACAACACTATATTATGTGAAACAGTAGCAGTAGGCTACTGTAACTTAGTTGCAGAGCGATTCTGCTGCAAGAGCGAACTCGCAGCTCTCAGCAGCTAATACATCGCTCGTTAGCGCTCCCTCAAGGCACTAACTTGCAACTATTTGTTATAAATGATCCCCTAGTCATAATGAAGATTTGTCTTCTGCCCTGAATAATTCAAATTCCCGCGTTCGGCTCGCGCCGAGGTTCATTACCAAGACACCGTAGGCGGTTCTCTCAAACAATAAGCACTTTCAACACGACTTTCTCGCTTTACTCCTTCTCTTCCTCTCTCACTCTCTCCTTCACACTCTCTCTCTCTCTTTCCACTATCTCTCTTCTATTCCACTGTCCTCCTTCCTCCTTCCCCCACTCCTCTCCTCATAATCAGGCTGACAAATACAAATATATACTACTCTGGTGCCCTAAATTTCGCCTAACTGAAGGTGGCACCGCCAAGAAACAATAATTTATATCCCTTGTGCGGTCGTAGGTCATACTTCTCTATTTACAACATGCTCTCGCCTAGCTTCGCCTTTATTAGTAGAGATTTGCTTGTACTATTGGAGACTCACACACTCTGATAACGGCATTTTGTATGCAGTGTTCTGGAGTCTTTGTTTGAGAGGTCTGCAGCAAATGCAGTAATTCATACTCCAGTCGATAGGTCTTTGGCAATATTTAATTTATGTTTTATTAGATCATACTGACTGTTAATTTATGATCAAATTGAGATTAATTTTATATAATTTCTAGATCTGATAAAGTGATATAAGGATTACGATATTATCATATTTTATATCATAGAATCGAATTACGTAAAACATTAATAATGTTGCCATTAGTTCTGAAGATGAGATGGGGATGAATGTCTAAAATTAACACTTGCATCAGAGATATTGTGGAACTTCTTCATAGTAGGTAAGGATGGAAAAACAATATTGCCTATCCCACATTAATATATTTAAAAAACAAACTCAGGTTTTAATGCTCATAGCATCACTGAAGATACTAATTAATGCTCATAGCATCACTGAAGATACTAATTAATGCTCATAGCATCACTGAAGATGATGTCATGCGCGTTGAAACCTGAGTTTGTTTGTTTTTTAAATACGTCGTATATTAATGTAAAATAAACAATATTCTTTTTCATTCCTACCTAATATGAATTTATAAAAGTGAAAATGTTACGTTTTAAGACTAAAGACTCACCTAAGCCAACGCTATATCAGAAACGTGTTTTTCTCAATAACATTCTTTAACTGAGAATCAAATTTGAAAGATCGTTGATACTACTGCTCCATTATATCTGAAGAAATAAGTCATACCAGAGATTTAATATTTGTAGATAAATTTAATAATAGAAGAATAGAGAGGAACATTTTTGTTTCACTTCTGACTCCAGCTTCACTTATTAGCCGACTTGTGAAGTTGTAATAATTCCATTATTGTTCAAACTGTATATATTACTGGATTATGTATTATTTTTCACGCAATAAATCCTAATTCGATTTGATGAGTGAGAAAGATGAATTTCACGATTCTCGTTACGTTCATAAAATTGATGCAATCCAGAATGAATTCTGATTTTGTTTGTCATTTTTTTCTTGTATCGGGGATGAAGAGCTGAACGTTTTTCTTCCATGAAATTAAATCTCGTTCATACACTCTGCTGCATTGGAATATACGAGTACTCCGCAAACCCTTACCACGTTATCTGCAAAATATTATAATGCGAAGGGACAGATTTTCTAATGGAACGTAAACCAAGGGTAGTTGGAATCGAAGTATATTGGAGAAATTCGATGTTCCCCTTCCCTTTCTCCTCTCTTCCCTCCTTCTCCTCCTACCACTTCTCCTACTTTCCCTCATCTTTCTCCTCATTCTCCTCTCTCTCTTCTCATTCTCTGTAATTTCATCTCTTTCCCGTCTTCTCCAGCTCCACATCTTCATCCTCCTTCTTCTCCTACTTCTTTCTACTCATCCTACTCTTCTTTCCTGTCTCTTTCTCCCTTCTTTTCTCACTTTACTCCTCCTCCTTCCCCTCCTTCACCTCCTTCCAAACCCTTCTCTCACAAAACCTCCTTTATTACTCCTCCCCTCCTCCAGCCTCCTCCCGCAGGCAACAAAGAATAACAATAATATTCGTCAACAGTTTGCATAATCTTTTTTCGTTCGTCGTCTCCTGAGTTTATGTAATTTGAATATCCATCATTTATGTTTGAGTAAAAGTGAGGATGTTAGAGTCACAGATTGAGGGAGATGAAGAATGATAGAGAAAGATGTAGTGATTGAGGGAGGATGAACATAGTGAGAGAGATCAAAATCTGTAGAGGACGGAAGAAGGTGCGTAGAATAAGAAAAGGCGACAAAGAAAGGGGAAAATGACAGAAATATGAGAGAGAACAAAAATGAAGAGGAAGAGAACAGAGGTGGAAAGAAGTGGGAAAAGAGATAAAGGAGTGAGAAAGAGTGAGCAGAACGCAATGAACAAAAAGAAGAGAGGGGAAAAAGATTCTATTTATATTATTATTTTCTGTAACACGAGTTTTGTGAATTCAAGTGGAATCCGACGTAGTAAGCTTCTGCTTCCCGCCAAATTTCCACTTCAAATGAAGTTTTTTCTACATCCGATCCCCAAGGACTTGACTCCTCAAGGGGATTTACTGTCATTTTCGAAGTTTATCACAATAATTTTAAATTATTCTGTCGGGTTTCTTCTTATGTTGAATGCTTTGCAATCACAGTCAATGAGAAAGGAGTTTTATTGATTTCGGGCGGGTTAAATAGATGTGTCAAGTGGAGTATATTGTTTTTTTTTCTATGAAAACATATAATAGAATCAGAAATGCTTTCAAAATTCGAAATAATTCTGAAAAGTGGATAAAACTACAACCTAAGTGGAATTAGGTTATCACGGCGAGGTGGAACAACCTTCGGGTCTCCCCACCGAGAAAAGCCATACGCTAAATAATAAATAAATAGAATCAGAAAATTTTTATAAACTTATTCTCATACAAAAATAATTATATCGAGATGGAAACGGGATCTGAACTTCAAATTTTATTCCTGACCTAATTGTACGTCGAACTTCGGGTCAACAAAGACATCCAGAGGTCACAGATTCATAATCCCCCTCATCAACTGAGACAACTTGTACGACTCTATTCGAATGTGAAGTCCTCTTAGTGGTTGAAAAGTTAATGCGCAATGAAGTCGGGAGCATGTCTGTCTCTGAAGTTGTCAGAGTTGGTCTCTGAAGTTGTAGAAAGTTGGAGAGTTTTGACGTTTACTCGGAACTGGAATATTAGAGGTAACGCGACTTTATGTTGAGAGATTGATGTTTGCAGGCAGATGAGGTGGATGAGGTTTGAGGTTCTTTTGCGGCTACTTCCTTCCCAAATTATAAAGCTCTACTTAACTGGAAAAAAATGTGTTCAATTTTCCAGATTTTGGAATGCTCATCAATATTGTTACTCGCTCTATCAGAAGGCTGTATCACAGTGTATAGAAGGAGATGTATAATCAGATTAATTTAATTCGACGCTTGGCATCAAGATAGATAGATAGAATAGAAAAGAATAGCTGCCTTTATTATTTTGTTACCTGTGAGAGCGAAGTTAGGGCGCAGCCGGCCCTCTCTTACACTTAACCCTCAAGATAGATAGATAGAGAGATATTATTACTTTGCCATCGTACTCTACAACGGTCATCAGCAACGTCAAAAAATAAAATATCTTCATCTTTTCATCCATCCATCCATCTAATGCCAAGCGTCAAATTAAACGAATTCGATTATACCAAAGTAAATAAATATGAGGAGTATACTCTCCTTTATATACCAAAGGCTGCATACTATACAGTGCTGAAACATATCGTTCGTTAAACCTCAAACAGTGTTTTATACCAGAGAATGGTTTAATCCAATCCAATGGTTTATACCAGTGTTTTAATCCAATCTCCGATTTCAATTGTTTGGTCTACCTGTAAGCTGATCTATTTTGAAGTCTATTGTATGAGGTCTATTTTGAGCAAATCTTCTGTGACCAAAAATTCTGCACAGAATGGGTCCAGTCAAGTTGCTACTAATTTCTTATTCTATCACACAACTCTTGAATTCTTTATTAGTGTTATTAAAAAAAAATACCCTAACTCTCTCATCCTTGAAATTCAGCCATTGCTTTTCAATTCACAACATCACGCCTAATTTCATGAAATTTGGTTACGATTGGTTACGGTATGAGATGGTTTTTCATATCTTTCGAAAACCTCCAAACTGTTTTCAACTTACTATCGGTTAGAAATAACAGCGTCAAAAACAGTAAACTAAGAATTGTTTGTATCATTAATTACTATTACGGAATTTGAGACTGCTTTGTCGTAGGTTAAAGTGAACTAGTGATTCGTTTTGGAAAGTGAAATTGAGGAGTCAAATTTTTTCTTCATTTCTTCTTCTTTATTCCTCTTCCTTTATTCCTACTTCTTTAATTATATTTTTTATTTGTTCCTTTATTTCTCAAGCATATTCAATTGTACTGTTGATTACGGAATTTGAGACTGCTTTGTCGTAGGTTTAAGCTAGTGAACTATACTAGTGGTTCGTCATGTAAAGTTGAAATTGGAGAGTTGAATAATAATATTGGTCATTCATTCTCAATTTCATCCTCATTCATCCGTGAATTCGATCAATACCAATCTAAAGGATCAAAGCGATCATTATGATACCTTAATTAACAAAAACTATGAGAAAAAATCATATCAATCTCTTTGGATTTTATAGCGTGTTCCAATAATTTCAATATACGATTATACTGTATAGTGATGCTGATGCCTCAACAACTGGAAGACAAACATTTTCTGGGTAATAATTTGAGTGATAAATGCGATACCGGTGTCGGTGCGAAGAAAGACATGAATGCCGATAGTTTTTCGGCCGTTTTCACGCTATCAGCAGCCCAATTTTTCACTGACTTACACATACATTCCGACAAGTCTTTTTCGGGTAATATATTCGCTCCAGTGGAGAGCGCTCGCTTGTGCTTGCCTGCTGTATTGACACATAATATTTCAAACTCAACTCTGTAGCAACTCGTTTCAATTTGTCCTACAAGGAAAGAAGACAGAAATCCACTAGGAGAGGCTTTTTATTCGCAAATCGTGGCTGTGAATAGCTTCGCTTTGTGCGCTGAAGAGCGGCGCTGCTGCTTCTTCAGTGACTCTTGAAATTGAAAGCTCAACAATAGAATAATAAGGATCAGTGAGTGGTATTGGTTCCCTTTTTGTGTTCCCTTCACCTTTCAGATTTATGTGAGATTTATCTGGTTCAATCCGTTCGATGGATAACAATGATTGCAAAATAATGATAATAGATTACCAGGTGGATGATCCATGACAAATAATGAATAGTTTATGGTGTTTATAGTCTTTAAACAAAAATCAATATTGTTTTCTCACAATTTCAAAACGATCATGATCAAAATTTTCATGAATAAACATCATGATGAAGGCCATTACTGTCTTCTATTTTCATGTTTGTAAGATAATATTTTCGATTCGGCAATTAATTTTTTTAATAAACAACACTAGTACCTTTGATTGTTACCTTTAATACATGGATTATTATGTTTTGTATCTCTAATTGTAGTCATTGGTGTAGTTATTGATGGTTATTTTTCGAAGATCCTCAACGGCTCGACAATTCTTCATAATGCTGGCAAGCCTGAAAATTTTTTAAAAAACAATGGAGCTTCTCAAGTCAATAAAACAACATGCGAATACACAGTACACAGTACATTGATTGAATAGAATTGGGAGTTTGATGTGAATAGAAATTATAACAATGAGATAGAGGAAAAAAAGAAGAACCCCCAAATAATATGATATACTCTGATACAATTGAATCATACTGAATGACCGTAGCCTACAATGTTGGTGTCTCGATTTATTGTCAAAGTTTTCTATACATTCGTGCTTCTCTTGATTTTTTCAAAAGTGTTGAATTAATTATATCATATAACCCTGTGTCCTATAAGCGACAAATATAATTTTGATAATCGAAATTCAAATTCTCGAACAATAGTTTCCAAGATCACAGGTGATAGAAATTCCTGTCTTCAACGATTACTTCTCTCTCACGGTATCCCACCAGTCATACTGAACAGTTTCGATTGCTCCACTCTTGCAATGAATACCCTGTTTAATCTCAATAACGGCATGGGAGCACCTCCAAACACATAAAGATTTTAATGCCAGTGAGCATGAACATTCCACAGCGGGGCACTCACACATACAGAATATCATTGAATATTGCCGTGGAAAGCCTACATATTCGGTTGGGTTGGCTGCAGATAAGACATAAAATCTGGATATATGTTTATGAGGACGATTGTTGAAAGAAGAAGAGGAGGGGAGGAGGAGAATAGGACAGATAAAGAGAGAATGAGAGAGAAAGTGGTAGGAAATGGAGGAGAAAAATTAGAGGAGGAGGATAAGGAGAAGAAGAAAAAGATAAATAAGAAGAAGAAAAAGAAAAAGATGATGATGATGATGATGATGATGATGATGAGGATGATGAGGATGATGATGAAGAGGAAGAAGTAGAAGAAGAAGATGAACATGAAGAAGAAGAAGAAGAAGAAGAAGAAGAAGAAGAAGAAGAAGAAGAAGAAGAGGAAAGAAAAGACAACAAGAACTAGAACAAGAACAAGAAGAAGAGTAAAGAAGGTGAAGAGAATCATAATTAGAAGAATGACTGAATAGAGTGAAAAGTAGAGGTTGGAAAGGAAAATTAGGAATAAGTACTAGAAGATGGAAAAAGATAACGTAGAATAAAAGAGAAGGAGAACAGAAGAAAGGAGGTTAAGAAAATAATAACAATCGGAGATAAGTCTCGAAGAGGGTGATGCATAAAATGAATAAGAAGAATGTAAATATGAAGAGGAGGAGAATGGAGAAAAATGATAAAATCAAGAACAAGATGCAAAAAAGAAGAAAGAGGAGTGTTAGAAAAATAAAACGAAGAGGAAGAGACAAAATTTGTGTTCGTGCAGCTATGCTCTTCAACTCTACCCCTCACCAAAGATCTTTTGACACCCCCCCCCCACACACAACCAACTCCATTGGTTCTCGTAAACTTGCTTTGTACGACAGTTGCGAGCTGTACTCTTTGCTAGTGGAAATGTCGGTTCAAAAGCATGCAGTGCAATCGACTATGATGCGCGTGAATCGCCTTAACTCGCTTCACAACTGTGAGAATATCACGAGGGATAAATGCTGGAAGAAAGGACACGAGGGGAAAGCATGAGCAGGAGGGAGAGGATACAAGTGAAGGGTTGATGGGGGTTGGAGAGGGAAGGACGGGAAAAGGGAAGAAGAATTTTGTCCAGTCCCTTTCTTTATTGTCGCATGATTTCCGGCAATCTGAATATTGGGTTTTATTGTTTTTGTGGTATCTCCTTTATCCTTCTCCTCTTGCACCCGTTTCTTCTAGTTCCCATCACTCTTCTTCTCATCTTTCTTCTTCTTCTTTTCCTTTTCCTTCTCCCCCTTCTCCTTCCCCTTCTGTTTTCTCTTCTTTTTCTTCTTCTTCTTCTTCTTCTTCTTCTACTACTGCTTCTTCCATTACATTACAATTGTCTCTTTTTTCTTTATGCTTTCTCACTTTACTCACACAGAATTCCTGCAACAAACGCTTTCCATAAATACCCAAGGTCTTCCCTGTTCTGTTCGTTATGCACCTTCCCTTAAGTGTCTCCCATTTTTTTACCTCTTCTCAATCTTATTCAAGTATAATCTACATGTATTGTTAAACTATATCTGATACTATCTAAACCTACAATTTTCTCAGGATACTAGGAAGACTGGATATATATTGTATATATATTCATAATATTGAAGCCAAATTATAGTTTTTTGAATTCCTTCAAGCGAACTTATTCTCGTTGACCATGTTTGCACTTGTGTAGCCTTCAAAATTCTCTTGATTTCTTGTTAATTTTCCAAATAATTATAGAATAATATAACCAAATAATGAAGAATTGAATAATATACGTGCAGTCTTTATGAATAAGGCTAACACTTTAACAACTTTTCAAACTTTCTAAGAGGAAACGATAGCCTTGCTAGTAGTATCTGGATCGGGTAATTCTGGAGGTTGTTGATAAAGGGGGAGGAATTGTAGAAGCAATAGTAAGGAAGGAGGGTGCAACATAATTATGTCGACTCGATCCATCAACCTGGTTGATGGAAAAGGGGGAGTTAACAGGAGGAGGAGGAGGAGAAGGAGGAGAAGTGGTAGGTGAGTAGGAGGAGGTGAAGGAGGTGGAGGATAAGGATAAGGTGGGAGAGTGGAATAAGAAAGTGGTGGGGGTGGTGGTGAGAAGGGTATATCATTACGTCACCACTTGACCGACAAAATAAGACAATCACATTTTCTCCTAGCTGTTGTATTGACTAAGATTGATTGTTTACTGGTATTCGATATTCTTTTCTCACTGTCTTACCAATTTTTACTCTCTTACCGATTTCATCCTCGTTACGGTGAACTAACAACTATATTCTTTCTTTAGAAAACCTTTTTTCCTCTTTCATTCCACTACTTTTCGATCTTTTTACACATTTTCTACTCTGAATCTTCAATAAACAGTTATATTTGTCCACATTCCCAACATCCGATTCATCTCTTCATTCTTCTGCTATTATAGGAGTCTTTCTATGATTCCCCTATATAATTTTTACATAAATATACTCTCTCTTCTTCTTCTTCTTCTTCTTCTTCTTCTTCTTCTTCTTCTTCTTCTTCTTCTTCTCCTTCTCCTTCTTCTTCTTCTTCTTCTTCTTCTTCTCTTCTTCTTCTTCTTTCCTTTCTTCTTCCTTCTTCTTCTTCTTCTTCTTCTTCTTCTTCTTCTTCTCTCTTCTTCTTCCTTTCTTCTTCTTTCTTCTTCTTCTTCTTCCTTCTTTCTTCTTCTTCTTCTTCTTCTTCTTCTTTCTTCTTCTCTCTTCTTCTTCTTTCTTCTTCTTTCTTTCTTCTTCTTCTTCTTCTTCTTCTCTTCTCTTCTTCTTCTTCTTCTTCTTCTTCTTCTTCTTCTTCTCCTTCTTCTTCTTCTTCTTCTTCTTCTCCTAAACCTATATATTTTTCTCTAGCAATAAGATTATTTGTAATTATTGCACTTATTGTCGAATATTATATTTCGTTTCAGTATGTTTAAGCCTGGAAACCAAAGATTTGGATTTTTAACATTGAGGTTTCGTATCATACGATTAATAATCATTTTTATCAGGTCTTACTGTAACCGATCAATAGCTCAATCTTTTCCAAACTTTCTAATTTCAGGAGAAAGGTCCGCTAGAACCTATGAAAACGGCAACAAAATCAATTCAACCCAATACAGAAGCTTAAAATTGTTCAACAGCTCATCAAACCCACATTAATAGCATTGCAAATTTGAATCGGAAGTGATATCGTTCGCTGCCATAATTTTTCTCATCCTACATTCAGTCGATCAGGATCGAACCCAATAAACACTAAAACAATGTTGGCCATCAAAAAGCTAGTTCAAATAATACGAGTACTGCTCTGCGTCTGCATCAAATACGTAGCAACTTTTATCTGCAACCCCTAAAAATCGTTCATTTGAATTTACCATTCATTGAGTATCGAATCTATACTCAATCAGAAATGACAGGTTTGTTCAAATAAAAGGAATAATTCTCTGCTTTTGTTCAAATTAGTAACAATTGTTATTCAAGACCTATTAAGAGCGTTTCAAAATTGTGCTCAATAAATCCAAGATCATAGGCGATTAACAAAAAGAGTTTGTTTGAGTTTATGAATAATTGAACTCCACTCTGTTTTGAGTGTTGTAATGACCTATTAAACCTATAAAGAACGTTTTCAAATTGTGCTCAGCAGAGGTGAATGATCATTAACCAGAAAAGATGTAACTTAGCACATTGACATCTCAAGCAAAAATAGTTTGACTTTATGAACAAAGCACTATACATTGTGTTAAGCAGCTATATAGTGCAATGCAACAATTTAATTTGAATGCTGTAATGACAATAAAAAACCTATAAAGACCGTCTATAATTTGTCCTTAATAAATTCAAGATCACAGGCGATTAAACAAGAAGAGTTTGTTTTATTTTGTGAATTGAACTCTACTCTGTTTCTAATGCTGTAATGTGGACTGGGCCGAAAATAAACTGATTTGAACGTAGTTGATGGTTTTTGGTGTTGATTCACAGCTATGTTGTGTGGCCAGTAGGACCATTCATTCCACATCGATTATAATCGTCGCATATGCGACGAAATGGCTTGTCAAAGTGCTGCTGTTCTCTATGATGACGGTTACCGAAATGTGTTCGGCTAATTGAAATCGGCATCGCTTTGTGATCCTGAAATGATGGCCGCGCCAATTGAAAATAAACAGAGCAGTCACTGCCATGATGGAATTTGTGTGTCGTGTTCCGTTATGAGCCACTGCACACACAACGCTTTCTGTGTTTGTGCGCTCTCGTATGATACAACACGTATGATGTCGTTGCCGATTGTCAAACTCTTGCGCATGAATGAATTTATATGTGACACCAGCCATAGGATCACATGATTTTGTAAGTGATTGTTGGTGGTGTACCACTTTACATGTTTAGAGACTAAGCATTTATTGTGACGTTGAGAAAATGGCGAAATGATGTTTGTCATTGTAGAATATGGAAACTTAGTGATAAAATTAGTGAATTAATTTTTTTTCCATAATCACCGGTATTGAGAAAAATGGAGATCTTGTAGTATGGAGGCAGAGTAAATCTTGAAGATCAAATCTCAACACGTCAATACAGTAGCCAGATTTTGACACCAAATGGGTTAGATTGTTTTCGATATGTTAGATATATATGTTTTTCGCAATTAATTCAAGTAATTGAAACAGTCAGGGCCAGTTCATGAGCTCGGGATTTGCCCAAGTCCTAGACTAAAACGGGTGGCTACCGTGGCATCGACAAACGTCTGTCTTGACAGCTTAGTGGATTAGCAGCATAGAGCCCTTAGTACATAGTGTCGAGACTAACCTTTGTCGATACGGTGGCCACCCGTTTTAGTCTAGGACTTAGCTAAATCCCGAGCTCATGAACCGGCCCTTAATGATTCAGATGAGCAGACTGATGCTGCAAATCAATTGTAATTCTCAGGATAAAATATTGTCATCGGTTGCATTAATCGGTATTAATTTCAATCCAAAATTACCACAATGCTAAGAAGGCATGATCATCTGATTCAAAATAACTACTTATCCCTGCTGGTACAACACAGCATGTGCTTAAATATTCATACGCCAGAAGTGGTCAACATAATATACTACTATAATGACATTCAAGATTGCATATACTATAATATAATAACATTACATGATAATATATCCGGCGATGACCAAATAAGTATAATACCACGCTTCGCCACGGATGATATAATATTCAACTTATAACCATAATGTACTATTCAACTTTGAAGATACGAGGTTAAAGAGTTTAATGAGGTTGAAGACGTTGAAGTTCTCACACAGGAAAAGGAAGGAGGAGAAGAGACAAATGGACACGATGCTAGATACTAGCCACTTGCATTCCTGCTCTTCTCTTATTTCTTCATCGTTATTGGATTTTAAATTTTTAGATTAAATTCTAAATTCTAATTCCAAACAAATATAAACAAGAACGAGAAACAGGTAGTCGCTCAAAACATCTCCAACTAGAATCATCAAGTTACATTGATGTACTCTTTTTGAAAGAGCCTTGTTCGTATAAAATTGTGTAGCTTTAGCTTTACAAGCGTTGTGCAGCTTGAAATTAGTAGAATTGTTAGAGCTTCATTCTTAGTTAAACTCCCGTGCTACTACACTGTTACAGAACAGCTTCACTCTAGTTCGACACATGGCCGAGAATAATTAAAGCGAACACCAATTTTGTATGGAGCCACCACCTATTTTCTCCACTCTATCGATCACTGCCGACTCTCTAAATAATTGAAGCGTTTTGTCTCTGCACGACTCTGCGAAACAATAGCAGTACACGACACATTGTACCGTCACATGCATAGTGAATGAATTAATGAATGAATGAATCGATGAATGAATGAATTGGACCGGTAATTGAATGAATACGAACTGGCAACAGCTGCGAATTTATTCAAGCACCTGATGGCCAAATTGCTAGAATTGCTAGACTGATGGATAGAGGCAATCAGCTCTCTAATAGCTAGTTGCTAACAGGGGGGAAATTAGAATACAATAGTGTGTCGAATTGTTACGATTTGTAGTTTAGATTGACTATAGATGAAGAATTAACACAGGAATAAAAATGTACTATTTCAACAGACTCACATAGGATTTTAGTGTTTTGTTTCTGATGGTTATATCCACTAAAAAAATAATACACTATTTTTAAGACTGAATTTTAAGAGGTCTAACGCAACCCGGAACCCGAGGGCTCCTCAAACACCGTCTTTATTGATACTTAAGAAACTCAGAAGACAACTGACAGTTATTCAACTTTTCCATGGTAACTAAATTCAACCTAAGTAATTTTCACAACAGTCTATTGCGCATCCTACTCATGAAACCTACCGTGTGTTCGTATCCGTGATTATATCTAAAAAAGTGATAATATTCATGTTTTATATAAGTTTACGTACTTGTTTCCGATTGTATCAACATTATTCCCAGTATATTAATATTAAATATTATATATTAATATTAATATTTCATTTATAAGGTACAGTAAAAATAGAATACCTTTTTGACAATCATGGGTAGCAATTGAAGGAAAGAGGAACAGGAAATGGGAAAGGAAGGAGAAAAATCAGAGAAAATTGAGAGAATCAGAGAAATAGGGGGAGGTGATACCCCTAGTCGATTGAGATTGTGTTGCAAGTAAGCTTCTACCTCATTGGTCAGTAATTACTGTATAGAGGAGGGCATGTAGGCTACAATGAAGCTAACATTACGTACGTCACATGAATAGTAAGCAAGCTTGGATTAAAGGGCCGGAAAGGAGGAAAAAGTATGAGGAGGAGGAGGAGGAGGAGAAGAAGAAGAAGGAAGAGGAATAGGAGGAGGAGGAGGAGGAGGAGGAGGAGAAGGAGGAGAAGACGAATGAGAAGGAAAAGAAATTTTAGAACCAGAAGATGAACTACTAGAAGGAGAAGAAGAAGAAGAAGAAGGAAGAGAGAGACAAAGAAGAGAGGAGAGAGAACAGTAGAGAAGAAGGAAAAGAAGAAGAAGGGAAAGAAAAAGGCAAATGTGAGAGAGAGACAGAAGGGGAATAAAAAGAGACAGAGGTGGAAAAAGAAGATGTTGGTGGAAAGATAGCGAAGACGAAGAGGCAGAAGAAGAAGAGGGAGAAGAAGGAGAAGAAGACAAAGAAGAAGAAGGAAGACGACGAAGAAGAAGAAGAAGAAGAAGAAGAAGAAGAAGAAGAAGAAGAAGAAGAAGAAGAAGAAGAAGAAGAAGAAGAAGAAGGAGAGGAGGAGAAGAAGAAGAAGAAGAAGAAAAACTATTACAAGAAAACTAGAGGAAGAAAAACTAGTAGAAAAACTAGAAGAAAAGGAGAAAAAGAAAACAAGAAGAAAAAACAACAGGGAACAAAAGGAAACGAGGAAGATTAGAAAATGGAAGGAAAAGAGGAAAAGGTAGATAAAAGGAGGAGGTAGAAGAGGAGGAGGAGAAGATGTAAAATAAACAGCGAAAGAATAGAGTAAGAAGAAGAAGAAGAGGAAGAAGATGAGATGAAAGATGGTGAAGAAGAACAACGTCAGAATCTGATGATCAGTATGCTGTCTGTTGACTGCCCTTTCCTTCAATCTCGTGAGAAGATTTGTGGCACGAGTGTAGAACAAGGATAGAAGAGAATAGAACAGGCATGGGAGAGAAAAGAAGAGTATAGTGGCCAAAATAAAAAGAGGCTAGTCACTTTTGCTGTTGCTACTTGGCTCTCGATTTCTACTAATCTAATCAGATGTTCCGCCGCTGCAGTATTTCAAGCATCAATCCTCTGCCGCCAATACCTTTGGATGTTGAGAAAGGCGCATCTTAACTTTCAAGAGAAGGATCTTGAGAGAAAATCTCCATCACCATCTTCTACTATTCTAAGGCTACTGGTAGCGGGTTTTGATTTATATACATCTTTAGAATCCCCTCTTACAACGTGCACGCATTGATAAGATATTCCCCACAAATGTCTTCTGAGATCCCGTAGCGAATCACGGGTGACTTGCTAGTACTTAATGGATACAACTATTCAAGTATTATAGTTTGAATAAAGAACCAGAACGTTTTTGTCAGAAAGTCCGATCTCCGAACACGTGACCATTTTATTCAATGTTAGCATTATTGAATCAAATCAGCTGAATCAGCTGTTCGAATATCGGACTTTCTAACTATTCAACTATAACTGCTCATTCTCCAATCCTAGAACGGTTGGGTGAAAATCATTCATTCATTCAAGTTATTTTTTGTCATACATTTCTCCAACAACTATGACAACTCGGAAAATGAGTATGATATATTTACTTTCAACATTATTGTTGTGAAAGTAAAGTGTTGTGAAATTGTTCAAGGCAAATAAGGTTGCATTTACTTTCTACATTTCACGGATATAATGTACAGCATTAAATAGCGTTCCACAGTTTGGGATGATAGTCTAGTCTGAAAATGTACAAACAAGAGGAGATGGGGACTCGACTGTAGCCTAGATATTTCCATCAACTCCATTTTATAGGGTTGGCAGGTAAAAAGTGGAAAGTAATCACTGTAAAAATGGAGTACCTTGCACTTCACACTGAGCATCCATTAAGCACTTGTCTTTAAGGACCTCGCCGGAATGGAAATTGGAGGATGTGGAAAAGGAAGGGGAAGGAAGAGTGAGAGAGAGGAAGAAATAGAAGCGGAAAGCGAACGAAACAGAGAGGAAGAGAAATACGAAAAGCAGAGGTGAGATTCGTTAAGAATGAGAGAAAGAGAGAGGGTGAGACAGGAAGAAGAGGTATGGAATACCCTCCAGTGAAACGAGAAAAGAAAAATTAATTAAAATTTCAAGATCACAGTGACATTTTGCCAATGATATCCAACAGTTTTAAACCATTCTGCATTCCTAACTGTATGATAAGATAAGCATTCAACACTAAAATAATTATTATATTTTTCTTATACATTTTTCATGCTTTCTAAACTAAATTACTGACTGAATTCCTTCTCGAAACTGAATACGGTACTTGTTCGGTCAGTGATTCTCAATATCAAAAGAGTTTCTCATTTTCTACAATAATTGATCTCGAAATACTCTTTCAAGAAATTGTTATTCATTTGTCAAGACCAAGAAAATGGCTGCCTTTGAAAACAAAATGGCGTACTGAGACTACGATCTACGATGAAGCTCTGTGATTGGACGAGACCACTCACTCCCACTTTCAACACCCGGTGAAGCTGACCAATGGGAGTCGAGCGATAAATCTATTACCAGCACACTTGTTTACTTCGATTAACAAGTCTATATCTATCCTTCGATAGATAGTGTTTGTGTTACTATTTTTGTAAATGGATAGGCTCCTTCTTCCTTAACATGTAAATTTGTATATTGTGAATATCATATTTTCACGTGCTTTTTCTACAGATCTAAAGGTAATCCTTAGTGATTATTTACTTTGTTCATAGTTGTATTTATCACCACTAAGTCATTTGAAAATTGAAGAAACTAGGTGAAAAAACATTAATATTCATGATTTTCAAAAGAAGATTATAATATTATATTATAAGATTATAAGTTATAATTATATTTTTAAATTTCAAGAAACCTACTACAGAATATTGAAGAAATTTAAGTAATGAAGCCAATAATATTACATTCGTATCAAACACAGTAATGTTATAGTTCAGTCTAAAGTTCGGCGACATCACCATTGTATACAGGGTAAAATGGTGGTCATTTTTAACATATTTCGAGTAATAATTATCGGTCTATGATTGTGTTTCATGTTTCTGATTGATAGCTTTAAATATATGGACTACAAAACAGGTGAGTACATTTTATTGAACTACTCTAGATATAATGTATAGAGAAATACGTTTTACATCATTCATAGAAAACTCACTCTCATTCATTGAAATATTCATAACACTCTATTCAGCCCCTAATCTTTCTGCCTCCATTTTTCCTCTCTTTTTTCCTTATCTTCCTGACAGGGGAGATTGACAAAACACCTGAGGCATGAAATACGAGCCCGGCTCATCGATGCAATTCAATTTCGTCATTGGTGAAAGATTAAGCGGGTTAGAGCATGGTGTCGAAGAGTGGAGAAATCGTCTGAGAAAGGCTATTAGTAACAGAATGAGGGGGATCAAATAAATTCTCGGATTGTTGAAGTTCCTTCTCTCCTGCTTCAACTTTTTCATCAATATACCTCCTTCTCAATATCGTTGTTTCATTCTCTCATACCTTGTTTGCGGGTTCTATTGTGGACAGTACATGACAAAAATAAAGCAAAAAAAGAATCTACAGTAAGTTATAGAAACAGTAAAAATGATAGAATCTTTCTCGTATCTTAACACAGACAAGACATAGGTGTTTCGCTCCTCTTTATCCAGTTTGAAGTATTGTATCTTTAAGTATCTTTATAAGTATTGTATTCATAGAATGAAAAGTGTAATGATTCATAAAATTAAACCTTATACAATAGGCTTACAAGGGTAGAAGTTGTAATACATTCTTGCATCTTGAAAGATCTCCAAATTCAACAGACTACAAATTCTATTTCATTCTATAATTTCAGTAAAATCCGAATTAATAAGATTCACGTTACTTTGAAAACGTTTAAAATTCATAATCAACAGTAATATGATTGTGCTGCACCTGCACAGAACGGCAAAGTATGATACATAAATATGTCCATACTTGGAAAAGGATATACACGGACATTCTTCCTCAACCGTATCATTCGTAAAGAGGAAGAGGACCTATTAACAAATTAATCAATTAATTTTTATTTATAACAAGAACATGAAAAATGTGACCTACTGCTGAGTTATATATTATTTACTATGTCACTAATATTGTTATGTGTATTGGTTGATACGATATATCTAATGATCACTAATATTAATTTCACTACATTAATTTTGTTGTGTCAATGTATTAAGGTATTATGAGGTTTGATGAAATATTGTTTTTATGTTAGTACTTCATGTAATATTTTTGTAGACAAGGTCTCAAATTTACCTCAAATTTAATGATGTCTTTATTGTTCAATAAGAAAAAATCCATTACAAACGTATGACTCACATTTACATGAAAGAGTTATATGTAATACCATGTTTTTTTTATCGTATGGCTTTTATTAGTGGGGAGACCCTTACGGGTAGGTTCCACCTCGCCTCATTGCACAATTTTTTGTATCTTTTTTATACCAAGTAATATTCCATAAGACTATGGATCTCTGTGTCCCCACAATCCCTTAAAGGGGATGTAAGGAATAGAGTGAGAGGTCAGACGTGGAAGAGTTCGATTTCCTTGCTCTGCGAATTATTGTCGGATATTCTGTTTACGTACGGATGTTCAATCAGTCCATTTCTACCAGGAAAAGGGGAGGCGAGAAAGAGAGTGCGGAGGGAAGAAGACGCAGAAGGGAAAGGTAAGAGATGAAATCTCAAAGGAAACATGGTGTACCACATAACAAATCTGGCGGAAGTTGGATTCCTTCAGTGGGTGTGTTTGCCCTCTTCTTTCACTCAGTCCCACCCTCTTTGGACCCCTCTCCCTCACACAAAGTTTCGTCGTAACTCTCTTCGGATCCCTCTCTTCCGGTCTTAATCGTCGACCGATATTCAATTTCTCTGTCAGGACTTTATTAACTTGAACGGTGTGAACTTATTTCCTCCAAACTGCGCCCTGCCAATAGACCACATGCTGTTTCATTTATCCTGAAAAATCACTGCAAACAAAGTAGTCAACAGTAAAATTGAATCGATGAAGTGGAAATATTACATATCGTTAACGTAAATATTTACTTAATGGTTTACTTGATTTGAATATTTTTAACATAATATCGATTACACAAATATTACATTACAGACAACAATCACACAAAGGTTCTAATGAGTACATAATTATGTTGGATTGCACCACAGAGAAGAAAGGCAACTTTCTTATTTGTGATTGCACCAACCGTGTTCTACAATAATTTTGGATCAACTTATTGAAATCAGTTTATTGTACTTCTGTACTTGAGTTTTTACTGATCTTGAATTAAAATTAATATCGCTTATAACTGAACATTTTATACATTCTATAATATATATACTGTACTTCTATATACAGTGAAGTAAAAATCTGGTATTGCATATTGTTTGACTCGTAGGTAAGGGATTAGTTATATAGATAATAGGACTGTAGTGCAAGTGAAATATTAGAGATAAAGAGCTTAAGATAAGAGATAGAGCTTAAGATAAGAGCTTAGAGATAAAGAGATTAAGAGTAGCCTAGCATGTAATTTCAAATCTGTGAGTCTTACCTTCTCATACAATCTTCAATTCATTACTAGTTTTTCTACTGTATGTACAACATGTTTATGATAGACAGAATTTCATACAAAGTACAGTTAAGGTTCGTAGTGAAAGAACAAGTAGTGAACTAAACTTACTATGAAGGTGTAACCGTAACGTAAGGTTACATAGAGCCTCTCATAATTATGTCACAATCGAAGTAGCTTACAGGTTAATACACATAAATCTGATTTATTCTCCTCTTCTTTTTCACTTTTTCCCTTTTCTTTGCCTTCTTCTTCCTTTTCAACTTCACCACGAGAATCTTGAATCAAATGATGCAGCCTGGAATCTGTCTGTAAGTTGAGTCAGAAGCAAGCAGTGCCAGTCCAAATGGAGCAAAAATTCTTTCTTTTTTACAAATTGGTGTTCTCCTTATTCCTCGTACTTTTCTTCTCCTGTTTCTTCTTCTTGTTTTTCTCCTTCATCTTCTTCTTCTTCTTCTTCTTCGTCTTCTCCTTCTTCTTGTTCGTCTCCCACTTACATTTTCTATCAGCGTTGCCTTCTGAAACAGTGAGAAAGTAGCATTCTTCACAGCACAGCAGTACAGCACTACACTACTTTATTCCTTATAAATTATTCAGTAAGCCTTGAAGTCATTGGCTTATTTTTTTTCTCTCAGCGATTTCCCACTCATTTTCTCTGTTAAGTAAAATTTGATAATGCTTTTTTCATCTCAAGCTTCATCTCCTAATTCCTCTTTTTCCTTACAATCACTTTATTTTTACTCTTTTTTTTCTTTTCCTATAGTTCCCAATTTCCCGTCATCTTCTTCCGCCTCCTCCCTACTCATGTTATTTTCTCCATTTCTTCTCCTTGTGCATAATATTATTGACTCTCCTTTTTTCTATACTTTCTTACCTTCTTCATATTGAAGATATTTTTCCTACAACCTTTTTTCTCGTTTCGCCACAATATCATCTCTTTTCATGATCATCATCATTATCAATATAATATCTTCACTTTTTCTCACTTTTTTGGTTTGCTTCTTTCCAATTCTTCACACTCTATTCAAATCCTTTTTCTTTTTCTCCTTTCCCTCCTAGTCTTCCTATTCTCTCCAATCTCTCTCCTTCTCTTCCTTCTCCACTTCCTCCTCCTTCTGTTTCACCTTAACTCTCTCCTGCTCTTTTTCTTTTTTGTTTAAATCTTTCTCTATCTGTCTTCTTTTGTTTCTTCATCTTCTTGTTTCCTCCGTTCCATCACTCTATTCCTCAATTTCTTCTGTCTTATCTCTTTAATTACAGCTAACTGCGTGAAATCGGATTTTGACCATCGTTTAGAGCGGAAGGAGTCTGCAAGTAATTTAAGGGATTAAAACAGCATTAGATACAGCATTGGCTACTAATGAAGATTTTCGGAGAATCGTACTTGTTCGTGTTTAAAAAGAGTTCTATTGTAGGACTGTAAGTTTGGAATCATTTGGATCGATTTGAAGAGATCTAAACATACTATATCACTATGATTACACCTAACAGGTACAGGATAAAGACAGTTGGTCTTCTCCTGAGTAGTGGATTCTATGAGAATGGAAAACTGTACAAAGACATTTTCTGTGGAATTAACTGGGTCGGAAATAACCCGAATGCGGTATGAGACTTTGTAAAATGCTCAAGGGTGGATACGGATAGGGTTTCTTCTGTCTCCTCCAGTATTCTTACCCCTCCCTCCTCTTCCTCACCACCCTCTACCGTTTGTTAAGGGCCGCTTAGCCCTTTCTTACTTCCACTTGTCAAATTCCATGTTGGAAAGAATATGAACTTATGCTTTTCCACTCATGGAAGATATAAAAATATTTCTACGTGAATGCTTCTTGCTGCGGTGAAACTAGTTTCCATATCTCTTGTAATTGGAAGGAATCATTGAGGTGAAATCTTCTGGGGAGACATAATAATTTCTAGAGTTATTCTCAAGTAAGCTACAAAACTGTCATTCATTGTGGGTTAAGTGGAAGAGGGGGCTTGTATGCCTCAACTTCGCCCACAGAACTTTTGTAATGTGAAAGTGAAAAATAAAGTCATTTATCTATCTATCTATCTAAACGCTCTCTGAATACTTTCCACGGTTAATGAATTGTCAAGAAAAGTGTTTGAATATACTAAACTGCAGTTTCTAACCTCATTACTTGTAGGAGAAACATAAAACCGAAATTTGAAACTTGAACAGAAATCTATTATTTCATACACTACTTCATGAATATTCCAAGAATGTTTTTGGTGATAATGCACTCATTCATTTATCCATATAACAAGGAATACTTATTATGGAAAAAATATTTCCAATATTCAAGTATTACTCTGTTGAATTATTCAAAAATAATTAAATTGTTTTCAACATTTATTCAATAATATTTTAGAAAAACAGTCGTCAATCAGAATCAAATGATATCGAACTTCCAAGATCAATATTATAACACTTTGACAAATTTTACTGCGACCCAATGTTAGAAGGTAGACTGCATATTGGGTCCGATAAGCTCTCACTACAAACAAATTCGATACGTGATAGTCCGTATCGATCTGTCGAGCCAGTTAGAAAATTTTCTGAGTAAACTAGGTTTAATTGTGTGTGATTCGGAATTCATTGTTGATTGGATGAGACTAAAGCTGTTCCAATCATGATTGGAGTTCTATGATTGGCTGACAATCAGGAGGCCATTCAATTAACAGAAACTGTTGGTGAAGGCAATTTGATGTTGGATTCATTGGAATCCAGGTACTAAATTCTGGTTGGTATACAACGTTAACGAATCTTTCGATTTTGAATTACAGGAAATACGGATTCATTCGGTTACATTTGACCAAAGAGTTCTCTATAATCAATGAAAGAGTTCATCGATTGCATCTGGCAACGCTGTTAATTGTATCGCATTTGCATATTATATAACTCAAGCTAGTACTACATACTATACATACTACATACTAAGTAATACATACTATTTGTCCAGCTACAGATTCTCGCGATAAAATTAGAATTTCATCAATGTTGTTTAATCTTAATGGTCCCTTGATGTCTTGACTCCTTGCTTCATTAATAAATATGCCATCACAATCCTAAATTTGCTTGGAGGTGGATTTGTCTTTTGTTTTCGTCCTTTGAAGGTGTTTTATTCCTTTGTCATGGTTTGCCTGACTGACATCAAATCGATTAGTTTTCAGTGCTGATGAAGATGAAGAAGAAGATGAAGATGAAGATGAAGATGAAGATGAAGATGAAGATGAAGATGAAGATGAAGATGAAGATGAAGATGAAGATGAAGATGAAGATGAAGATGAAGATGAAGATGAAGATGAAGATGAAGATGAAGATGAAGATGAAGATGAAGATGAAGATGAAGATGAAGATGAAGATGAAGATGAAGATGAAGATGAAGATGAAGATGAAGATGAAGATGAAGATGAAGATGAAGATGAAGATGAAGATGAAGATGAAAATGAAGATGAAGATGAAGATGAAGATTACTTCATCTTCATTCTTCATCGGCTTTGTACGGCTTTGAAAGGCGTCACTGAAGCGACGCTGAGGTTAAATAAGCAACTCCATTATATTCAAATTACTTACTATTATAATAGCGGTTGCTATTTAGAGCTACAACATTATTATTAAACCATGTTTTAAGAAGTAAAACAGGAAAAATGTGGTAGTTGTATTGATAACGTTTCTCCATTCCTACATATAAATCTACTGTCATTATTCTTT
The DNA here is from genome assembly GCA_017141395.1 of Laodelphax striatellus. Taxonomy (NCBI): domain Eukaryota; kingdom Metazoa; phylum Arthropoda; class Insecta; order Hemiptera; family Delphacidae; genus Laodelphax; species Laodelphax striatellus. Next base: position 6,362,262 of record CM029536.1, read on the forward strand.
TCACTGTTCGAAGCTCCTAAATTATGCCGAATAATTTCAGTCAGACAAGTGTTTTCTATCAGTTTGATTGATAGTGTCGATGGGTTATGTGTCGGACAAGAAATATTAAGTTTGTCTGCAGCTGACCGTGTAACATGGAAGATAAATGAAGCTGAGAATGCCTCTGGAGCACTCTCAAACAGTCTGACACGAGGCGGAGAGAATGGAAAACTGAAATTCTTGCGCGAAGACAGAAGAATTCTAAAGAGGAAGAAGGAGAAGGGAGTGGAGGGCTCGGAATGTATTCAAGAGAGAAAGGAAGTGGTGGAGTAGAAGTGAGAGACAAAGAGAGGAGGATTATGTTGATCGAGAGGATAAGGAAAAGAAGGAGGAAAGATGGAGGTGGAGGAGGAAGAGGAGGAGAAGGTGGAGGAGTAGAAGGAGGAGGAGCAGGAGAAGGAGGAGGAGGAGGAGGAGAATGAGAAGAAGGAGGAGGAGGCGTAGGAGGAGGAGGAGGAGGAGAGAGGAGGAGGAGGAGAAGAAGGAGAAGAAGGAGAAGAAGGAGGAGAAGGATCAGAAGTAGAAGAAGGAGAAGAAGGAGGCGAAGGAGAAGAAGGGAGAAGAAGGAAAGAAGAAGAAGAAGGAGAAGAAGGGAAAGAAGGAGATGGTGGAGGAGAAGGAGATGGAGAAGGAGTAGAAGAAGGATGAGTAGAAGGAGAAGTAGAAGAAGGAGGAGGAGGAGATGAAGGAGGAGGGGAGTTAGGGAGTACGGAGGAGGATGGGGGAGAAGGGATGAGGAAGAAGGAGAAAGAGGAAAGGAAGGTAATTGAAGGGGAAGAGAGAGGAAAGGAAGAAAGAGATGGTTATTGCAAATGGAAGAAGATGAGAAATATATCGAGAAGGTGCTGCCAAAGGAGAATGAACAGTATGTAGAGAAGGAAAGAGAAGCAGAAGAAAAAACGGAGGAACAGATAACTCTGAACCTTTTTTCATAAGAGAAGAAGGGTAAAAAGTGTGGAATGACTAGGAGAAGAAAAAGTAATGGAATGGACAGGAGAAGGAGAAGGGGAAGGATGAGGAGAAAGGAAAGGAGGAAGAGGATGAGGAGAAGGAAGAGTTGAAGAAGGAGCAGGAGAAGGAGGAGGAGGATTAGGAGGCGGAAAAAGAACGCTAATACGATCAGAAATGACGAAGGTCGAAGAGTAGGTGAATGGGAAGTATCGGAATGCTTCTGTTTAAAACGCAAGGGAATTGAAAATCTCAAAGGTGAAATGAAATGAAAGGCGCATTTTGAAGGAAAGGAGGAACGGTGGAGAAGAGGAAGAACAAGAAATTGATGATGACGAGAACGAAAAAGCTGGGTTATGCTTGGTAGTGGCAGAAGTGTGTGTACCACTATAGTATTGCTTTCAATTCAACGTGTCTTTATAAATTATTGAACAGATCGCTTTCATGACCCCTTCCACTCTTCTACACTCTTTCTCTCTTTCTCAAGCAAACTCTCTCTCAGTAATTTTACTCGCTCACCAGCTACTTCCCTTTCCATCATCTCTCAGATTTCAGTCTTTTCAATCTTAATTCAGATCCCCAAAAACAATAGGCCGTTTGCTTTTATTCAAGTTAGTCTTGGCAAAAGAATTAACGTATCAAATGCGTTTTGGTGGAGAAAACGGATCTCCTCCTGGTGGTTGCCGAATATCCTCTACAGTAGCAGGATAACTGAATCAAAAAATCAAATGATTGAAATTCTGATGTGTACTGAGCTGGTAGATGAAAACTGAGGCTTGAGCTAGATGTATAACTTGAGCAGCGTTGGGGAAAGCGGCCCTGAGTTGAATTATCGATCTTTAGATTAGCTGAGTTTAGTCAACTCAGTTTGAATTTAGTTTCAGTTCAGTTGCAATTCACATTCCATTCCCTTCTAGTTCAATTTCAGTTCACTTTCAGTTTAGTTTCAGTTCAGTTTCAGTTTGGTATCCGTACACTTTGTGTTCAGTTTCAGTTCCAATTTAGTTTGGTTCAGTTCTAGTTAATCATCATTTTGATCAGAACAAAATTTTAACCGAACACAACAAAGTCTCAATCCATATTCTCCAATGGAAGTTGTGACTGATTAAAACTTTAGTTGAGAACTTTGCATGAATTGACTAATTCTCAAGTAATGTCGAAGTATTTCAAAATGTGCTTCAATACAATCTTCGTGTTGTTGAATAGGATGGGGAAATGTTAGGATGGTGGAATGGAGGATATTTCGAGCAATTGCAAAAGTTGAAAGACACATCTGAGTCTGGCAGTTGTTAATGGAAACAACAGCTGCAGCTTTGATCTACAGCCTCAAATAGTTATTTCATGATTTCTTCTCCTATCTTCTCATACTTTGTCTCCTTTTGGCTCTCTCTCATTTAGCACTTTTCTCCTCCTTTCGATGTCCTGACTCGTTTCCCGCTTCTCCTGAACTGGTTCTTCACCTGAATAATTCGTCTTTCCTTCTCCTGTTTCTTCTTCTACTCCTCCTTCTTCCCCTCCTTCTTCACCTCCATCTTCTCCTTCTGTTCCTTCTGCTCCTTCCACCCTTTTCTCTCCTTCTTCTCCTTCATCTCCTTCTTCGCCTTCTTCACCTTCTTCTCCTTCTTCTCCTTCTTCTCCTTCTTCTCCTTCTTCTCCTTCTTCCTTCTTCTTCTTCTCCTCCTTCTTCTCGTTCTCTTTCTTCTCCTCCTTCTTCTCGTTCTCCTCCTTCTCCCCCTACCTCTTCCATCTTCCATTCACCAATTCATGTCTTATTTCCCATTCTTAACTTTAAATTTTCATCCTCAATCTATTGTACTGTATACAAATTGTATCGTCCATTTTCCCATTTTGCGTAAGTCAGCTATTCTGAATTTTTTTTATCTCTTCTTCCACTCAATTTTTTCCACTAAGCCATTCTTCCTCTTCCTCTACTCATTCTTCTCCATTCTCTCCTCTACCATCTTTCATGATATCTATATATTTTCCCCCTATTTTTTCTCATTCTCATCTTCCTGTTTTCTCCTCCACTTTCTCACTCTTACTCAGGTCCTTTCCCTTTCCAGTTATCACTTATTCACTTCATTAAACTGTATACAATATCATTCAGCTTTATTAACAGTTATCAGTAGCTGTAACGTAGTAGTAACAAGTTTTTCTTCGTCTGCTATAAAGGATAGATGAGAAACGAATTAACCAGAGTTAATAACTGCAGCTGTCAGGTCTGTGAACTTTTTCCTTGAGAGACGATCAATCAGAGAGCAGTGTATCGGATTTTCGGGCTTATGATATCATGAGTAAGCTTTTTTTCCTTCAAATACAACAACTGCAGTTGATTTCCAACCTCTTTGATCAACGAAATTATTTTTGTATCATTTTAAGACAGATTTCGTATCATCAAGTGTGATGGATGGGTTTGCCTTTTTTCAAAAAAGATGTAGCCTGTGTGTCCACGAAACCATGGTCCTTGTACCACAAATAAATAGTACTGTATTGACAAAATCATTGTGTTTTCATTCTAATTATTACCCTTTTTATTTAAGACTCATATGAAATTGGGTCTTGTTTTTCTATTGAATATGGAAAGGAGTCCAATGTTTCCTTCCTGTTTTGAAAAACATTATTCAATTATTCCCTATTGAACATTCATTACAAGCCATTCACAGTTGCTCACAGTTTTTAATGAGAGTTATTGCTATCAAATACCTATTGATTATCAACTATAGATTCTTCGTTTACCTAGTTTATATCGTTTATCAGCTATAGTTTATTTCAACTATTCGAACAATTTACTACTGTATAATGAATTGATTGATATTCCATAGATAAAATCCAAGTCTATTTCTAATACTCTATTGATATGTTATTGTTCAAGTTATATTTCTTTATTCTTATTTTTTATAATTAAAATTGGACTTTTCAAATTTATCGTTCACAAAACTCAAAAACACAAGAAACATTCAATTCTATATTATTGATTTATCAATCACACATTGATGATGTTTTAATTATTAATATTGAGAAATGAAAAACTGAGAAATGGAATGAAATGCGAAAAGGAGACATGTAACGTCTGTCTATGCACAATTGGGTTCTTGAGTAGGACGCATTAGTTTGCTGTCGAATTGACGGAGCTCTAAACCGTGTCTCCATTTACCGGTCCGGTAACCTCAAGTTTCTCAAAATTTAGGCTAAGCGTGATCCCTACTACGTAATCTCTCTATTGGTAAATCTAACGTATCTGTGGAAAAAATAGTAAATGAATTCATGAATATATCTCGTGTATATACAGTAATCTAGTAAAAATATTCAGTATGAACACTAAAAAAATTAATTTTCCTTCTGAAGAAAATCTAAGGAATTTGATACAATCGAAATTATTATTGCCTGTAAATATTTCCAGCCAATACCGCAACAGCAAATGAATAATAAGCGGCTTCTTATCAATTATGAGTTAATATTTCCATTTTACGCCACAGTGGAGCATGCAGTGCAGTGGTTTCAGTCTTGAGAAGGTCTTTAAGAACTTTGGCCGGCTTGAACCCCAAAACGCGAAGCCGTAAAAACGAAAACTTTCGCAGTGAAGTCCTAAGCTCTTTTAACTCGCGGACGACTGTCGTTTCATATTAGTAGCGTCGCGGTTTATTTCTCGCTCTCTATCTATGTCTCTCTCACTCACGGACTTTCTGTCCGTGGCCACGTTTTAACTACCACTGAGTGTGCAACCTCCAAATTGAGAGCTATAAAAGGATCCAACTTCGTGAATTGTGTATTATATACTACTCGTACAATTTGCATTTTCATGTCACATTCCTATTCGACAATTTCTCATTTGATTGATGAAATCATCATTCTCATTTTTACTTGGAGAAGAATGTATTTTCCCGAGTAAAATTGACAGAAAATCTCAATCACTATTTTCGTGTTATCTTGGGAGTTCAAAATGAGAACCAGATTCCATCTCCTATCATCATCATCCTCATTATCATCATCTTCAACTTATGCATCAAACTAGAGTTTATGATATAATCTCATTTATTGTGTATGAGAACAAAAGGTTTTGGGCATAACCTTTCTGTCAACTTTTTTTGTGTAAATTTCGAAACAGAAGACGTTTAGGGCTAATGCCAGTTTTATTCTTTACAATATAGATTGAAAGATGTATTATTGATTAGATGAATGAATAAGGAATAAACATGTATTTTTAGTTTTAAGATGAGAGAAGAGAGATAAATTCAACATAAACTATGTTTTGCAAGGAACTCTAAATTAATGGAGATTTATAATTAAGTCAGCCAAAAGGAGTAACTCAGCCAACCTGTCTCATTTCATCAACTTCGGCTTGCATTCGTGTATTAGAAGCAATCTAGGGAGAAATAACTGTAGTGAGAAAATTAATGTCATGCTGAATTCAACAAAAAATTTCGACTTAAATTCCGTAGATAGCAGTAGTGAAATAAATTACTTACAGGTATGAGTTTGAACTCACTTTCATTAACAGTGATGAAAACATTTTTACTATTTTTTGAAGAAATTAAACTTCCCACGTTCTCTTCAGGAAAGATGCACATTAGATTGTCTCTAATTAGTTTGTCCAGCTGGCTTTCGGTGGAGGAAAGCAAGAAAAAATATCCAAGAGTGCTGCGCGCAAAGTAAGAAAATATTTGGAAAGTTTTCACCTCCGGTGAATCCAACAGGGAGAAAATTAGTAGAGTTTTCTTCTCTGATAAGCGAGGCGCTACAAATTTTTCCACCGCCGCCGCCAGAATGAGTGATGTAGTGCGAAAGAAGAAGGAAAACTGCGGGAAATTCAGTGGGAATTTCTGGAAAAGCGGACCACCACACTTGCTAGAGTTTGTCGGCGTATTAAATTTATGAGAATTTATCACTCTGTCTCTGAATCTTCGTGTGAGGAAGGCATTCACGTCCAGACCCCTCAAGGGGTCCTTGCTTTACAGGGTAAGCCTATTAGGAATCATTTACATCTGACTCCATAAATAAAGTATTCAATCCAATTTCAATTGATTAATGCTCAGATGTTACAGTCCAGCACCATGTCAGTAAATTTTTATAGTTCAATTTCTCAGCATCACTTAGTAATTTTTCTATAGTTTACTGAATCAATATATGAAGTCCAGTTTTTAGCTATGGAATCTAGCAAGTGATGTTGAATTGTTCGAGTACGTAATTATTATGAATGCAGAATTATCAACTTGCAGTGGAAAATACATGTGATAATGTTGTTAATGTTTTGCCGAGCGTGACTCCCATGGGCACTATTTTGGTGCAAGAGTAATGTAGTTGTGGAGTAAGATGATGATGATAGATGAAATCTTGTCCTATATGTTATATGTTATTATAACCCTATGAAAGTAAATAATGTGATATCATATAATTTCAAGATCCATTTCAAAGTCTGATGAATTCCAAAGAACATGCTCTCCGCTCAAATCTTATATTCTTGATTAAATAAAACACTGAAAGATGTTCTCAATTCCACTGTTTTATTATTTCCACAATACTTCCAGCCAGTTGCACGAAAATCAAATTGAATTCAACCGCCGTAAAATGATGTCATATAACGGAATACTTATTACAACGAGAACCAATGAACGAATTGCAAGTCAATGCAATGACAACATTATACGATGCTCAAATTCAATTGGATTCTCGTTAAAGTAACTGGTCGCTTTATATTCCCGAAAACTAGATTTCTGATTCCATGCTCTGGACATCCTATACGAAAACGTCTCCCACAACTATTCAAAAAGTTATTCATAACAGAATCAGTATTCATTGCACAGGATGAAGCAATCTTCGTACACGTTGTGTACTCGAAAAAAGTCTTTTTTAGCTAGAATAACAGACCCAAATTGTCAGACTGTTTAGCATATCAAAGACAACGCTTTAATTGCTTTGTCGCGTGATACCGTAATACGTCCGACCCTTTAATCTGAGCGAAAAAATTCCGCCGTAGCATTGTTTACACCCCGAGGTTGCCAGCTCTAACGAACTTGTTTGAGAGAAAAATTAACACTTCAATAATGGATGAGGGTCACTCGACAAATTGTCAAAAATAATTAATCTGTCTCGTAGTACGCTTGGTATGAAATTCTACAGTGAAAATGCGTTCATGAAAAACATTAACAGTATTGCTGTACGGTACTGAAAAAGTGTTAAATGAAAAATTAAATGAAATGGAAATATTCCTCTTTAGGCGGAGTTAGGACTAGAAAGTCTTTTCTACCACTCAACCAGAGAAACAGAGTTTTTTGCTGGGGATGATGCCCACATAAGCTCTAGGCTTGTGCGTGGGTAATGGGAAGGATGATGAAATTATGAAATGTAAGTATGAATGAACCAACAGCTTTAGGTGGGTTCCGAACCACCGGGAAGCGATTTTGAAGCTCATAAAATTGTATTCAGTGTTATTAGGGATAATAAATTGAATAAAATACTCTAATCTGCGTATCCTTGCCTGTGAAAATAAAATGGTCTTGAATAGTCAAACTAATGATTCAATAATGTGTGGGAAGGGAAGTGGAAGTTGGGAGATGTTTGCCCAACTGTTCTTGATAACATTGATAGCACGAAATAGGCGGATGTAAGCATGAAATAAAAACCATACGAATAAATGAATCAATAGCAAAAAACAATCGACCTATAATAGAGTTGTAATAAAGTAGTGTTTTGCACGCTATTCATGAAGCTGGTAGCATCATGTGAAGATAGTAGCCTACTTGGTAGCCTGATCAAATATTGTGAATGATTGAACGAAAATATTCTCGTAGGTAGGCCTACAACTTCTCGAATCACTAGGTGATCGAGGAAATGATTAACTTTTATCTATTTAATGTAAAAAGTAAGAAAGTTTGATAAAAGTATAGGATAAAAAGTATAATATAGGAAAAAGTAAGTATAGGAAAACAGGATACAATAAATAATTAATTTTCAATTTTTATCAATACGAGTATCTATATCAGAAAAAAATAATATTACAGCCTGAAATACATACTAATGATGTCAAGTAAAATACATCAAACGTTGAAGAAATCTGTATTCATAAATCTTTTCCGAATTTAAGTTTATGATCTCGCCTATAAAAATAAATATATTGTACTTTCAATTTTTTGAACTATTAACTTGATTTGTTTTCGACATTCTGTTCTATCAAGCTGATCTAGTCAATAGGATTGATGGAGAAATCGTAGGTGTTCATCTGTTCAACCAAGTAACGTTTACTTTGTGTGATTGGCCGAAGACGTTGCTTTGCGATGATGTGTCATCCGCCATTTTAAAGTTGGTTATTGCCGCCATTTTCTGTGTCAGCCAATAGGATGGGCTGATTGGGCGGGGCTTGGCGTTGCTTTCCGATAATGTGTCATCCGCCATTTTGAAGTTGGTTATTGCCGCCATTTTGTGTGTTAGCGAATAGGATGGGCTGATTGGGCGGGGCGTGGCGTTGCTTTCCGATAATGTGTCATCCGCCATTTTAAAGTTGGTTATTGCTGCCATTTTCTGTGTCAGCCAATAGGATGGGCTGATTGGTCAGGGGGCGTGGCTCGCTTTAGAAAGCGATGCTTTGAAGTGAATGTGTGTGGGTCCTGTGAGTAGCCTAGACCTAGAGCTTTCGTACCTGTAAATATGCTCTCTTAATACTTTTTTTTTCAATATAATAATATTATTTATTTAGTTTCAATAATGAATCTCTAAGCTCTCAACTCGAAACCTTTGACTGATTTGTTTCGATCAAGTAATTATCAGCATCACGTGGGCGAAGAGGTGAAAATAGCAAACCTAAATATAGGCCTAAAAGCACAGAAATCCAAAATAATTTAACCACCGTAAAGTGAAGTAAACCCAATGCAAACAAAAACATTGAACAAATCTGAAGTCAATTTAATGACGTCATTTTACGATTGTGAATTCAATTTTTTTGGTGCAACTGGCTGTTAGCCAGTTAAAATTATTGAACGATATTTCAAATGAAATGATTATACATTTGAAAATGGTACAGGGTTTTCCTCATTTTATCTATTAAACAATAATATAGACCTCTCCCACCTCCAAACTTTGATTTTTCAAAATATCAAGTATTAACGCCATTTTTTATCTAATAAACATGAGAGCTTTATCAAATTGTTCTAGAATGGCAGAGAAATATTGCCCTACCTTCAAATTTCGATTTATCAATTTAACAATCATTCCCTACTTAATTAACATGAATAAGATTCGGCAACCTTCACATGCGGATGTGATTATGGAGAAGTTACAAACGATATTCAAATTCTAATTCTAGATAAGTATACATAGAGATAGCAATTTAAATCTTCCATATTGAAGTTCCATCACATTTTAAGAGAAATAATATCAAGAGAACCAGGAAGTGAATTTTTCCAAGAGGATGAAACCTAGCAAGTGTCAAACAAGCAGCAGGCATCCATTAAATATTCGCAGACGTCACAGGAAACGGCGAAAAATCAAAACGTGAAACACACTGAGCCTGCATCTGACATTCGAGTGCTGTGTAAATAGTTACCGCCAGTTTGCAATGTACCCGTTCATATACAAATAATACTCAACTCCAGGCTACATGCAAAGCATCTCCAACCCGTTCGAACTGATTTCGAGTGGGAGTGCGTTATACAAAATAAATGACAATTTTCAACACTTTCAAAAGCCGGCACACCAAGAGAATAGATCTTAATTGTCAGGGAGTGAGGGGGGAATGGCTACTACACAAGCGCGAGTCTGGAAATACAAGAGTGTCACCAAATCGGAGTCGTTTACATTAATCATGATAGTCTCATTAATGGGAAGTTTTGTAACTATTTAAGAAGATATGTGATAAATTTCAACTTCACTTGTTGACTAACGACCAGAAAATGTATTATGTTGCCGCTACAATACAGTATTTGCAGCTCATGCTGATATTGAGGATTCCACTTATAGATATGTAAGCTTATCATGTATGCAAAAAAATGATATTGTTTGAAGACATAATCAATAATTATGGAAGTTTCTATATATCTATTCAGTTGAATTATTAAATATCAACATTATTCTAATATGCAGTAGTACTTTTTTTCAAAAATATTCACTCTACTCTTTGGTATTGGAAAGCTTGAAATGATGAAAAGTAACTCTGGCATAAACAACTTGTAGGTTACCCTCTAACCTCAAGTATTTCGTTACTCTCAAGATCTCTGTATTTCGACAAGAATATAATATTGTCAATATATTATCAATATTTATGAAAGTTATGTATGTTGGCAATTCAATATTTCCAGGGAATACTAGTATTATTATGTGCAATATATTTTCGTGCCCACCACTTAGTGCAACAAATTTTTATGTTGGGATACATCAGTGTTCATTTTTCATTATCTTCTAATATCATGTAGACTTGAATAACCCTAGAAATGTAGAGTATCTAATTATTTCAATTCAAAAAATCTTCAATTGTGAAGGTCATGACCGCAGTATGACAATAATTTTCAATACTTAGTAATTTCTACCTGTCGAGAAACAACAGGGTAAATTACAATCTTATCTAGAATCGAACATCTAGTCGAGATCATAATATACGTATAATGATATATTAAACCATATGAGATTCTTATCTTCCAAATAGAAATATATCGGTGAAAAAATCATGTTCCCAGTATCAGTGCACATTTGAGGCAGGTTCTCATCTTATTCTCAGAGCAAAATAGATAGGAAAGATCGCATTCAAAGCAGAGGATAATAAGATTTACGCGATTTCAACCAGCCGCGTTTCCTTTGACAGCAAGCAAAAGAAGCTTTTAGTGTAAAAGTTGCTGTAGACGCTGCTACAAACGTCAATCTGATTCCCGATAGAGACAAGCAAGGACACGAACAGTGCAGCTGGTTGATGCCTGCATAGATAACAGCTGAGACCAGAGTACAAGGTAGAAACGGGAGCAGGAAAGGAAGGAGAAGGAGAAGCTTCTAAGCAGAAAAGAGGAGAGGCTGACAGGAGAAGAGTAGGGAAAGGAAGAGGAGGAAGAAGAGACCGAGGAGAATGAGGTGGAAGAGGAGAAAAATATGATGGATTTGGAGGAGGGGTGAAAAAATAGAGAAGCGAGGAGGAGAAATAGGAAGGGGAGGATGAGGTGAAGGAGGAGAGGAGAAGATGGAGGGGAAGACGTTGGAAAAGATAAAGGAAAATTAGAATGAGGATGTAGAGGAGATGAGTGGAAGGAGAAGGAGGAGGAGGAAAAGAAGCGTGAGAAGAAGAGAAAGAGGAGAAGGATGATAAGGGGATAAGTAGTAGCTGGAGAAGAAGGATAAGAAGGTCGTTAAGAAGGAAATGGTGAAGAAGAAGGAAATAGAGGATAAGAAGGTGGTGTTAAAGGGGGAAGGGGGAAGAGTAATACGATGAGACGGAGAAGATATGGAGAAGAAAAGGAAGAAGACGGTCAATAAAGATAAGGTGGTGGAGAAATGTTAGAAGGTAGAAGAGGAGGTGAATGAGGGTGAGGAGGAAGATAAGAAAGGGACGAATAAGGAGAAGAAGGAGAAGTACAGGGGTGGGAGGGGGGAGGAAATGAGAAAGAGAAGGGGATTGATGGAAACAGAAGAAGGAAAGAGTGGGGATAAAGTGGGCTCAACGTGAGAGGAAAGGAAAAAGGAATAATATATAAGAAGTGGGCAAGACATGGAAAGAGTTAGGTGAGATAAAAAGAAGTTACGTGAAACCGCATCCTTTTTCATTTTCTCCATTTGAATTTACTTTGCAGAGAGATCCATACCAACCAGCCTCAAAGGAAGTAAGACTATGGAGAAACAGACATAGAAACGGATTTGGTTGAGGAAAATTGAGTGAAGTCTCGAATTGTCAACAGGTCTAGAACCGGACAAGGATCTCTACTCTCCTATGTTATTTAGATTCAGTTTCAAAACAAAATATTAACAAATATTCAACATGAGCTGTTTTTCCATGTATTTTTCATAGTTTCCATTACAACTACGTCAAGTTTCGGAAAGAGTGTGAAACGTTTTTACTCTCATTGTTCATATAATAATAAAAGCTACCCGTATGAAATGCCGGTTTCAACTGGAGACACACCCTTGAAAACATGGAATAGCAGAGTCATTCTTGAATTCTAATAATAACAAAAGAATTATAGACATGTTACAATAGTAGAAATAGCCAAGCATATGAACTCTAACCTTTCAGCCACTTTTATTTTTATTCGTACGTGTTGTATACGCTATCACGGAGTTACAAAATGGAAGCCAGTATCACAACGACAATCTTTTCTGCACCTTTCATTTGTTTTTCCATTAAAAATCCCAACTCATCTCTCGCTCTTCAACCAAATCTCATCATGGATACCGCTCTTTTTTTGAAAAGTTTTAAAAGGTGACTGCGTCATATTTCGTACGATATCTGACCTATACTTTATGATATAGGTATACTGTATCTATGTATTAGAAAACATTTATAATTTAATGATCATCATAATTGATGTTCAACTTAATGAAACATTTTATACCATCTGAATTGGATCAGAGAGTGTAACATTAGCTTCTAGCCAATCACTTCTTACGCCATTAAGATGAACTCTAACCAACCAGGCTAGTAAAGTGTACAACAATCAGTGCTCGACACTTTCTTGGAGCCTCTCTGCTGGGAGTTTATTGTTCCATTAGTGAAGTTCGAATTGCGGCCGCCAGGGTCGCTGCCGGCGTCAGATTAAACTAATTAATAGAGCCGGCTTCAAACTACGAACACCGGCCATGCTTAATCTGCTACATTAATCCCCCATGCTGCAACAGAGGCAGCAACTGATTTTATGCAGCAAGATCTCTCGGTTTGGAGGCAAACTTTATGCCACTTGTCTAGGAATCTGTCCTGTTGAATCTCCTTCCAATTACTGCGCCCATCAGTTAGCGACCTTCTTCTTCAAGTTTTGTGATGTCTCATGAGTAAAATGAATAGTTGCAACTATAGCTGCTTTAGTTGCAGGAAGAATAGCAAGTTCGCATTATGCTAGCAAATTATCCGTGCTACGCTTCGGAGTGGACAAAGTGCTCCAATCTTAAGTTTGAAATCTAATCTCTAAATCTCTTTGTTTTAATCCAATAATTCTTTATTTATTCACTCAGTGATTTAGCTAAATTTATATTATTTTTTAGAAGTGTTTCTGCGCTTGTAAAAATATATAGGCCATAGATGTGCTATCTATGTATCTGTGCATTGAACCTATATCGGCTAAACAGAACTCACCCCTACATACAGACTTCGCAGCCTTTGCAGGGGTATTCCAGTAAATTATTAACAAGTGTATCTCTATTGAAAAATGTATTTTTGTGGAATAAAATAATATTTGATTTATATATTTGAATCTGATATAGGAATATTTCTAACTGATCTCAGAATGGATAACACCCAGTTGCATCAGTTGCAGCAACCGCAACGCGACTACAACCTCACTGAAGACACAAATGAGTCAGTACACACGTGCAGTCCGAGGCAGTTTTATGTAGTCGGTTGTCGCCATGCCGCCTTGGCTGTACTAATTCAAAATATTTACAGTTTCAATTTTGAATAAATCTACCAATTAATTTGAATTTGATGGATTCCAAGTCTTTTATTCAATAAAATGGCATTTCGTCGTTCGTGGAACATAGAATATCATTTGATAAAAAGTTTCTGATTATTAGATGTAGAAAAATGATCATATGACAAATTATTATCATGAGAATTTCTTGGATAAACTACTACACTGCTTTCAAGACAAACCATCAGCTTCAATATTATGACAAAAAAGCTTCCTTCTTCGCCCAAAAGTACTGTAACATTAACGATTTGTTTAATCGTGAACAAGTCGCACTGTTTACTCTGTCAATAGATTTTTTAAAAGTGAAAGAAATATCATCCGGCCATGATAATGATGAACGGTGTCTGTTTGCGACAAAGCAAAGATGGAGAAGAAAAAGAAGAAGATGAAGAAACAGAAAAAAAAGATGAAGGCTTATTCATAAAAAATTCACTAGCAAAGAGTCACTGACAGCGCCTGCAAAGTAACCGGTCGTATTTCTTTCTCTCTGCTGATGTTGACAGCTCTTTTGCTCCGGTGCGAATCCCAGTGGAGAAGAGTGCGAGAATAGGAAGGGGTATAAGCAGAAAAAAAGGAAGAAGTAGTAGAAGGAGTACAAGTAGCAAGTTGGAATAGAATGAGAGCTAGAAGAATATGAAAGCAAACAGTGAAAGTAGAGGGGTGGTGTGAGAAGAAGGAGGAGAATAAGAAGAAGGAGAAGGAGGAGAAGGAGGAGAAGGAGGAGAAGGAGGAGAAGGAGAAGGAGGAGAAGGAGGAGAAGGAGGAGAAGGAGGAGAAGGAGGAGAAGGAGGAGAAGGAGGAGAAGGAGGAGAAGGAGGAGAAGGAGGAGAAGGAGGAGAAGGAGGAAGGAGGAGAAGGAGGAAGGAGGAGAAGGAGGAGAAGGAGGAGAATGAGGAGAGGGAGGAGAATGAGGAGAAGGAGGAGAATGAGGAGGTGAAGGGGAAAGAGGAGAGGGGATGGAGATGATGATAAAAGAAAAGTAAAAGTATACATGTGAGTAGGAATTAAAGAGTGTGACGACAATTTGAAGCAGAATAAATTTTTTCTTATCGGAGAATTTCAAATTTGTTGAGTAGTGGGAGTAGGCTCTCTATATTAGAAGCTTTTGTTCGTGTCCCAGTGAAAATGAGATAAGAAAGAAGAAATAAGAGGGAACCCATGAGAATTAAAATCACAGGAGTTATGCACAGAGTATAAAGGGTTGGAAATTGAAAATATAGAATTTGGAAATTTTTTGATACTGTAGCAGTAGCCAATTCAAAGTGCTTCTATATCCATTTATTGTTATTCATTCTATTTTTACATGAAATTCATAGCTCAAGAATTTTAAGATCTGATTAGGAAGGGAGTCAATATTACATCTCATTCAGCTAAACCATAACGACATTCAGTTTTCCCAAAGTATAAAAAGTCAACAAACTGTCCCTTTTGATAAGAGAAGAACTTCTGGTTTGGTCGTTAAAACTTCAGCACGACTTGAATTAGGGAGCAACGCACTCCACTGCTGTCAAGAGTACACAGTAATGACTGTAAACACATTACAAAACTTTTGACTGCCTTCTTGTTTGTGTTTTAGGAAAGAATTACGGAAAAAAAGCAACGTGGAGTGAAATAAGTCAGAAATATTGTTCATTCAATTTTGATCTCAGTTTCAATAGGTTACTTTTATCAACCCAAATTGGAAGATGGACTTCAGAATAGAGGAAAAATTTTGATTAAGAAATTGTTTCTTTTAAATTATTAACAAGGAACATTGATATTATTCTGATAATATTGATATAAAACTGGTTCGTCAATCCCCGATGCTCATATTTTTGCTCTTGTGAAGTATTTTCAGTATAATTATTTAATAATTGCATGAAGAATACTGGTGATAGACTAGAGCACGATATGTAACAGCAATAGCACAGGTATAACAGACAAGAATATCTCGTTTAGGCTACATTGTAGTACACCAAGATAACGTTCTTCAGTAATATAAAATTACATTTTTTGTATGTATTTGAACGTTTTTGTATGTTGTTTTCATGCAATTGTGCTTAATTCTTAGTAAATTGTACGTTTTCAATTGCGATAAAGGAAGTTGATAAATCAATGAGTGTTGGTCAAAATCCAAGCGCATGCAGATCCAGTGTATCTTGGTTAAACTCAGGACTCAGGGGAAGGGGGAGATTCGAAAGTTAGTTTTTCTATCAACAATAGTATATTGACAATACAGTCCTCTCGAGTGTCAGTTAATTCAAGTTTAATCTATGATAACCCATAAGAAATACTGCTCTCTCAATTAATTGCCTGTTAATTAGAGTAATCCTCAAATATCATTATTTATATTGCCGAAACATTGTTATTTTTCATCAATACATATAATATAATACTGAGTGCCATCTAATATTATTCCAGGTCAGTTTCTCATTACGTATGAGAATTTCATCATTCGTGTTATGTTTCATCAGCATATTATCACATGGTGTCGTGTTGACATATATGTGGCGTAATCTATCACCATGCATGAGTCAATCAATCAATCGTGGAATTGAATGGATGGTGAGTGGGGTGGGGAGGGGTAAGGGAAGGGTACAATCCAATAATGCAAAGTAATTATCATATACAGCCAGAGTATGTTCATTCCCTGCAGGGACCTAGCGCGATTGATCAACATGTTAATGGGCCAAGGATTATGAGCCATATTATTAAATTTCAGTGCCAATCAATCGCCACGATGATTTGTGATTGATATCTGATGTTCATAAGAGTGTAAATTGTGATTCTATAAAATGATACTTGTTTCATGGTGAATATTGTATTGGTATTGGTGATCCAAGATTATTCACGAATTCTCACAAGATTGAATACGTCAAACAATAAACTCAATCAATTTAACTGTTCAGTTTTGAAGATCACTAAGTTTCTAAGATCTTTTCTTATCTTCCCCAATTCATTTTTACATAGAGTTTAGTTTTAATGAATCACTATAACTTATATTTGATTTCAACTCGGTAATAGTTGTTTGCTTCCCAACACAACATTCTCGATTCTCGATTATTTTATTCTTGTATTTACTTATGACTTAGGCTAGTTGAAGTCCAAGACGAAATTAGTCTCGTTTAGTCACAGTAATTCACATAGTTGCTTATGAAGCAGCTCACACCGATGCAATGACTAATCGGTGTGTGTTGCTTCATAAGCAACTATGTGAAGTACTGTGACTAAACGAGACTAATCTCGTCTTGTCTTGTCTTGACTAACCGGTGTACGCCTAGCCTAACAGTTTTAAATGATGAAAATGTATTTTCCTGTGATAAAGTAAATTGAGGTGAATGAGAATGGAAAGTTTAAAAAAATGTTATTATAATGATGATCGGAATGAAAAGATAAAAAATTTAAAATTGTAAAATGTAAAATCAAATTGGAAATCTCAAATAAGTCATACTAAAATAGGTGAAACTAAAATACTACAGACTGCAATGCACTCGACAGAATAACATGTATTCAGTATACATACAGTATTAGTATCAGTAGTCTTTTCATTAAATATATTCTATTACTTTCTATTCTATTTATACTCTATTATGTAGGTTTCATTGTACTATCTGCACCAGTAAACCCACATCACTCCCTCCCACATACCTCCCACCACTTGAAATGAACACTAAAGATTTTTCTCTGAAGATTATGCCGATATTAGTGGTAGACTTGTGAAAGGAAATATTTGTGAGTATTCCAGGAAAATACAACAAGGTGATATTAAGATGGATCAAAAACTCGTCATTTCTTGGAAAACATTTCATGCGAAATTGATAATTTACGAATAAAAAAGTGTATTTTCATCCAAATTAATGGAACATTGTATGCGTCAGAGCTCAAGGGAGGATTCTCGGAAGTGTCATTCAAGGGTAATGGGTTCGGTAATTGCTCATTATTGTTCTCCACGAAGTAATACAGCTGAATTTTTCAAGCAGCTTTAATGCACTCTAATCCCTGTGAAATTGTGTTTTCCAATTCCAGTCATTCCCTCGGTAAAAATGATAACGATAATAGAAAAAACGAGAAGAAAAGTATTTTTCCACTCCGTACAACGATGGAGGCTATTCTTTAGAAATGTTGGTACGGTAGCCTATCTCTTGAAAGGTACAACATACAGTTGAAGATTATGGCTGGGTTTTTATGTTTTTATTCCAGCACAGTTGGGTTTTCAGTACATAATAAAGTTGTCTTGGGCGAAAACCCAGCGACCAAGTCTGGAAATAAGAAAGCTTTAGTAAAAGGGTTTGCGGGATGGCAAACAAAGCCGGTTGAGGTCGTGGCAAACCCCGTTCTGGTTTCTAATTAAAAGTTGAACTTCTCTTTGAGGGATGCAAGAGGCTTATTACGATTCCAGGTGAAATGTCTCTATTATTATAGAATTAAATTTCACAAGGTGGCCATTTTAATCTCGGCGCCGCTCGTCCTGGCTTAGAAATCCACTCACAACCCGCACAGAACAGTTTCTCTCGTACTTTCTTTCTCTTTTCCCTTGTCTTTACCTTCTCGGACTTTTTCGTTCCCTTACCTTCTACCTTTCCTCGCTTCTCTTTATCACATCTTGCTTGTTTCTCTCTTGTATTTTTCCTTTCTTCTACAAATCTTTCCCATCTCATATTTAGCCTATTTTCTGTTTCTCTCTTTTTATGTATCCTCACATTCTACTCTCTCCTTCACTTGATCATCTCTTGACCTCACATATCATCAGCATCTTTCTGAATCCCTTTTTTATTTTTCACTTTCCTTTTCAACCTTCTCGCCTTCTTCTTCTCTCAACCCCAGCAGCGGGAATTAATCTTCAACCTCACATGAATGTATTCTTCATGTGAGACAGTGAGCTGCGAACAATGAATGTTTTTTGTTAGACTAAAGAATCTTGAAACCGTTGTAAAAAGTCCGAAATTAAAAAGCTTGACTACCTGTTTTTAATTTTGCACTCATACAGTATCATTCAATCAATACAGTAAATCCGCTACGTACATCCCCAACAGCAGATGGAATTTTTAAATAATTTTAACGAAGAACGTTATTGCTTGAGTTGTGAACAAAAAACTAATAGGAATGATGATTTCCATACTTGGATTTGTAAGAGAAAAGCATAATAATGAATAAATAAATGAATAGTAAATTAAAATAATCTGATAAGAATTCTATGCTCTTTCAACAGAGAAGATTGGCGTATTTAAATCAGTATTTTATTGTAACATGCAATTTTTTTTAAATCAGTGGAGATAGGCAAGCATGTAAGTGCGTCTATACGCTTCACCAACAAACATAAGTCTGTTTTCCACCATTGCAACTACAACAGTGTTTATGTATGCTATTTTAAGTTAGTATATTTTTAGCTATAGGTGGGTTTATGTGTGGACTCTGCAACCGGGCGTACGTTCGTTTGATGAACCTTCCTGAAAGAACTTATCCTATGAACATTATAATATAACGGTTACAATTTATGCAGTGTGTTTCTAGTTTTGTTTCAGTATTGATCTGTTAACATAGAAATTCGAAATTTCATTTACAAGTCGAGTCTCAGTCTCAAGGCAATAAAAGCAAGCTGACGACAATGTGACCTTGCATTGCACCGCGCAGGTGTAGCAAAGTACTTTCGCCGTGCTATCTGTAAAAGTGTGATAATTCATTAGAACTCGCGAGGTGAAATTTAATTGTTGGTGGGTGCATTGTTAGTACTCGGCAGGGGAATGAACGTTTGAAGAAATTCGGTTGCGAAAGTAATTCACTTAATAACTATGACAATAATTCAATCAATAATTGAAATAATATTGAGAAATTATTATTGTTTAATAGACCGGATAGAATAAGGACCGTATTTATGAACGTTCCTGAGTGGAAAAATAAACTCTAACGAAAGCTTGAAAGTCATACGATACTCTTTCTTGAAGAAATCCTTATTAATTTATGAATCGCACTTGAAGTACAACCTCAAAATAAAGAATGTCTCAACCATGAAAAATATTTATTAATAATGATAATTCGAACCTTGATTTTTATCCATAGTAAATATGTGTTCATTAATGGTACATTTATTATTCATTCATTGGTTCCTTCATTAAAAGTAAAAATTATTCTATGTTTATTGAAATTACTACCGAATTATGTGTTAATTTGAGTTTGAATTTAGAAAAAAAATGCAATATGCCTCATTGGTGCCTCATTCCCCATGTATGCCTCATTATTTTGCTCTGTATTAGCGTGAGTCCCTCACGTAAGATTCTCTCGTTAAGAATGTCCATAAATACGACCCTAGACCAAACTTCTAAGTATTGGCTTATAATATTCAACGATTGAACGCTAGTGAATCAACTTGAAGGTTTCAGTGAACCTGTAACAACTGTGGGTATTTGATCCTATAGAAATTCTCCTGTTAAACACAATTGTACTTGTAAGCTTCGGTTTTTTATCGTAAATTAATAATCTTTTAGATAAAATCCATAGCTCCTATAAAACGAAGATCTAATTTCTTCAGGAAGACGGTTTAATCAAGCAAGCGTAGTAGAATGAAACAGATCCATGGCGAAGCGTGGTATACGTATTCGGTCATCGTCCCTATAGGAAATATACCCGGCGATGACCAAATAAGTATACCACGCTTCGCCACTAAAACAGACAAATTTCAGTTAGCCTAGTTACTTCCCTGTTCGCCTCACGTTGCATTCTCCTTTCATTGAGCGTAGCGTGATTATTGTAGCGTGAATGAGTCACTGGACTCGTCCACCGCAAGAGTCACTGACTCACCGGCCAATGGAGTCACCAATGTGGTCCAAGTCTGAAACATTTGTCACTGGCTGGGTACTGAATAGGCGAGCGAAGTTGGATTCTGGACACAAAGTTTGCTTGGTCCCCCTTCCCCAACAACGGTAAATGAAGGGAGTTACCTCCCTCGTTAAGGTGGGGGGGGGTGTGGGGTTTCGGACACCGCCAGTATCCAACGTACTGGAAACGCGATCCTACACGACAATTTCTGAGGTACCTGTGTGTGAATGCCATCCCTCCAACCAATGTCTGGACCAGACTCGCATGTCTCTCTCTCTCTCTCTTTTCTCCTCTCTCTTCTCTTTCTCTCTCTCTCTTTCTTCTCTCTCTCTAAACCTGTGTTCTATTCATTTGTATTTTGTAAATGAATTGTATATTTTGCATATATTTCGTTGTCTGGTAGAGAGGACCAGGAGTCCATCTCCTTAATAAAGGCAATTAATCAATCTCTCTTCTCTCTTCTCTTTCTCTCTCACACACACATTGTCTTTATTATCTCGCACACTATTCCTGATTTTAAGTTTTACAGGAATTACTATGCTCTATTTCTGATTTCAAAATAAACTTGCTCAATACACCTCCCTTCCCCTCCAGACATCACGACCCCAAGTCAAGTTGCACACATACTGGTCTTCTAACATAGATGTCATGCTTCAATTTACTAGCAATTCCTTATGTCATCCGATTAGAATCATATAGGATAGAGTGTTCTCGTGTGGTTGGATTCAGCAAGGATACTTGAATTTGAATACATAGGCGCACAAACAAGTGCTCTTCTACTAATATCTGCTTGTTTGTACCTCATTGCACTCAGCTATCTGCATACTATCATTCGCTCGCACACTCACTCACTCAGTCACACACTCACGTACTCACTCTCTCACTTATTCACTTACTCACTTATTTAATCACTCATTTACTCACTCCATCACACACTTACTCGCTTACTCACTCACTCAATTACACATTCACTTACTCAATCAATCATTTACTCATACATTTACCCACTCTCTCACTCTCCTGCACACTCACTCACTTGTTTGAGGGTTAAGTGTAAGAGAGGGCCGACTGCGCCCTAACTTCGCCCTCCCAGGTTAAAAATAAAGGCAGTCATTCAATTCAATTCAATTCACTGGATGCCTCCCACTTCTTACGATTGGATGGCTCTCAACAATAAAGGGTAATGCATAGCTGCAAAGACATTGTTATCTTTTATCGCAAGTCAATGTCTAAACAGAAATTGATAGTTCAAGAATCACTTCAAATATGTGCTATCACCTCTACGATTCGGGTTTGTAATGTAATGATTTGTAATGATTTTTTGAAACAACGTTTCTCGCTTTCAGCAGTGGAAACAAACGTCCAATGATGGTAATTGAAAGATAGAGATGAATTTTTAATCACTGCTCTGGATTATGAATATTCAACTCACCACAACATTTCGATAAGCATTTTCGAGAGAAGTTCGTAATATGCTCTGATAAGAGAGATTTGAAATTGAATAGAGTTCAATAGAGAATTGAATAGAAAATTGAATTGTGTTGAAGGCAGGATTGGGTAAAGATCAATAACAATTGATTAGAGTACAATAAAAATTAAATTGAGTTCGATGGAGGTTTGAATGAAGTTCAATAAAAAATTGAATAGAGTTCAATGGAAAATGGAGTATAGTTATTATATCAACTATACTTCATTCATATCATACTGAGCTCAAAATTGCTGGATAAAATGACAAGTTTCTGGGGTGTGTATTTTCAGTATTTCATTATGATGAATTTCGAAATGATTACTTCATTAACAACACTGATTGCTGAGATAAATGGCCAGTAAGAGGTGTAGGCACTCTATGCGCTCTATCATCTAATCCTGTAGACCAGTTAATGAAAGTACTGCGCCACTTACAGAGTAATAACAGTGCGCACTCCAGTTTTGCACTGGCTAATTACTCTGTAAGCCCTGCGGTCATTGTTCTGCAGTGAAATCATAGCGGGCTCAAAGCAGTACAGTGACAGTTGGGTGACTAAACACAGTACAGTTTAATTGCTGAAATTACCATACACGGGGAAGTCCATTTGTAGTGACTCGATTTCGTCATCAATTAGCCGATCATTACGATGAAGACCATATCTGGCTGACAGGTTATCAACATAATCGAGGATGCGGTGGTTCAAATTGGAGTGCATTCGAAAACAATTAGGGTGTGAATAGAGATTCACGAACAGGAAAGCTGTGCATTTGCCGAGAAATGAGGAGAATAGTAGTTTTGAATTTTTTGTTCTGAATAAAACGGATTAATATATTCTCACCAGTTCAAACATGACAAAAATTATAGTTCATTTGTATTTGTATAAATAATTTCACCATAATCGATAGAACATAATTTGTGTAAGATGTTATTCAGAATGTTCTTCATTGACTTTTTTTATTTTTTTAGAAATCGCGATAAAGGTTTTGGTTTAGAATACGATATTTCCTGCTGATGGTGCGAAATTCATTAAAATGCAAATGATGTCGCACTGTTCATCTCAAATAAATTGGGAAATCATTAAATTTATTCAAATACAAAAATAAACTATAATTTCTTTTCATGTTAGAACATAAGAGGAATATATTTCGAAATTGGAAACCAATCTAACAAAATATATTTCTGAGTCAAATATTAGGAGTTCAACATTCCCGTCAGATAACCGTCGAATGTTAGACAGATTAGAATAACGCTAATTACACTAATAAAATTCCGACTAACTAGCTCATTCAATTTGTTTCGATGATAAACAATGAAGACTTCTTGGCCAATCACGAGAGAGAATTGCAAGCCCCGCCTCCGACATTTTGGCCAATCCGATTGACGGATTCGGTTGAAGGCTGACATTGGAAATGGTGGCTTCTAACCAACTTCAAAATGGCGGATGTCATGTGAACTCATTAATTTTCTGTTCATTCAAGTGACAGCGACCGATATTTGATTGAACACCTTCGATTTATTACAGACCAATCTAATCATGTTTAGCCTATTGACTTTTTTCGTAAAAACAAACTTTCGGTCTTAATATGATAATTTGGAAAATAGCGGATATATTTACTGTGAACTGACAATTTGATAATTGAGTAGTAATATACTAAAATGATTTGATGAGTATCAAATGAAGTTGGAAACCAACATAATTTCCACTCATTTACTGCTCAAGAACAATCCCAACTACTCCACCAGTTAACGTCTCTCTCAATAAATAGTCATTCCCAGTCTATTTAAGCTGTTTGAATGAAGTAGATGTCATTAATGCGTCCCATGAACAGTCATAAAATCCAGCTGGTCGGGGGCGAGAGAAGATTTCACATCATCAATTTTATGAGTGTCATAAACCGGGGAAACAGGCTGTCCTCCATGATCTCTTGGAAAACTATCACTGTGTGGGTGAGTGGTGGGGGGGGCGTGTATTCAGTCGACCGATTTTCAAGAACTGTGTTCCGACAGAGCAATTTGAATGAAGATGTTCGTAAACCAAATCCTGGTTGGAGGGGATAGAAAGAAATGAGGAGGAGAAAGGATGAAGGAGAAATTTTCCGTCGTTCCAAGAAGTTTTCACACACACTCACAATGGAGCGCGTGCGCGTGTCTGAGTTTCTCGTTTGCACGCATTTGAAGCAATTATCCACGCCTGTAAAATCGGAAAATCCTCCAACATTCAGGAGAAACCCTTCAGCAATATAGAAGGCTCACACCATTTAACTGATTGCAAATGAAATTAAACAGTAATTCTCTGTTACTTCTACCTCATCATCCTCCTTCTCCCTCTTCTTCTTTTTCTTCTTCTTCTTCTTCTTCTTCTTCTTCTTCTTCTTCTTCTTCTTCTTCTTCTTCTTCTCCTTCTCTCCTTCTTCCACTTCCTTCTTATTTATTTCCTTTTCTTTTTCTTTTCTTCTTCTTCTTCTTCTTCTTCTTCTTCTTCTTCTTCTTCTTCTTCTTCTTCTTCTTCTCCTCTCCTTTCTTCTTCTTCTTCTTTTCTTCTTCTTCTCCTTCTTCTTTTCTTCTTCTTCTTCTTCTTCTTCTTCTTCTTCTTCTTCTTCTGATTCTCCTTATTCTCCTTCTTTTCTCTCCTCTCATCTTCACTATTTTTCCCTTATGATCATTTTCTATTCCTAATCCTTTGTTCCATACTTTCTCTTTCTGACCTTCCCGTCGTGTTTATTCCCCTCTTAGTTTCCTAAAAATCCATTTCTACTTAGGCCTGTATGCTTTCTGTATTTCACGTTTCTCTTTCTCGTTCGCCTTCTTCTTCTCTATTGCAAATCAACTGGTCTCTTTTCCTCTGATTTCTCTTCTTTCTTCCGTCCTCCCTCCTCTTCCGTCTTTCCCTTCTGTTCCTGAAGTCTCTGTTCTGTATTCCCACTCTATCTTCTTCCTCCTTATCGTGTTCCTTCTCTGATACCTATTCATTCCATTTCTATGTACTCTACTTTCTCCTTCCAAACTAACTCTCTTTCCCTACTTTTTTCCTTTTGTTCTTCCTTCTTCTCTCTTTTCTGAGGTCGTTGTGTCAGTGTCTTAATACACCGTACTGTGGTGGGGCTTACAGTGTACTATTTAGAACCGTACTTATTCCGGTCTCACTAGTTTTAAGTACATTTTAATTAGAAATTGCTAGCTTGCACAATTAGCGCTGTATTTATTCCTCGAGCAAACGGGAAGTGAACCGTAGTGAATTGAATTTATTCCTGAAACGAAACACTTTCAAGTCCAAATGTTGCTCATTTATCCTCTGAATTCAATTGCTGAATTTGAAGAAATCGTATTTTTCAACTGTATAACTCAATTTCGTTTTTCCTTTCCAAATAAACACACTTGCTACAAAATTATTCTACCCTATTCTCTGGATTCTTATATTTCTCTGGAATCATAAATCTTTCATTTCAATTTCAAGTCAATCGTACATAGTAGGAAATTAAAATTCTACTGAAGTATCATAGGCTAGCTGATTAAAATTTTAGTGTTGCTTGGGTGGAATTCTATTCTGATATTTGATAGAAAAAATTAAGCGATAAGTGATTTAAGTGTTTGATTTATTGATAGGGGGAATGTAGTTTGGCAATTTGGGATAGAAGTAGTATTGGGCTAAAATATATTCTCCCCACATATTGTGCATTATATAATTGTTAACAAATGCTAATATAAATAAATACTTATATCCAATTAAATACCACTTATTTGTATTTTGTAGATAGCATCCGAATCCCCAACTGTTAGTGCCATCGCCATGTCCTGCTTTTTCTTGAGGTATTGGAGACCCTCGAAGAAAATAATATATATAACTAGATTTCATTCCATCAATTTGAACACAATATCAACAGCAGAATAATAATTATAATACAAAAACAGATGCAATACAATAGGAGACAGTGGTTAGATAACCTCATTGAAAACCATGTTGAGGAAGTTGCGATTTCATCAATTCAACATTTGAATTTTTAGAATCTCCTTCATTCCCGTAAAACGTGTGTGAGCACTTATAATATCAGCTCTAATAACACTTTAGTTTAAAAACTTTTCCGTTTTGGAAAACTGCAAATATTAGAGGCGTATTTACTATTCCTAGCTTCATTAGTAAGTAATCTCAATGTTTTTTTTTTTTTTTGCCAGAATGAATGAAAAACAGACCACATTTAGGTGAGACTGGAGTAAACTATCCAACATTATTCGTCATTATTGTAACGGAAATCAGCATTAACTTGCCCTTCACTGCTCTCACTTATTGCTATGAAGGCTAACACAAAAATTCCATTACCACGCAAAATAAGCACTGTATTAATGGTCAATTATGAGCAATCTTATCTTATCCTACACGAACTTTTCTTTTACGATAATCACTCTGCTACGCATAATGTGAAAGGGTGCAAATGGAGCGCACCTCATTTCCATGCTAAGAAGGGTGATGCTGGGGGTACTCCCATAACGTGAAATGAGATAAAAGAGGGGAAATCAAGGTGGCAGAGTGAGAGGGAGTGGGTGAGGAGGAAGAAAATAGAGTGATGAAGTAAAAAAGTATGATTGATTATGATGCTGATGATGATGAAAGAGAAGGGAAAGACGCAGAAGGAAAACTTTGTGAAAGAAAAAGAGAAGGAAAATAAGTGGATAGGTCAATAAGAGAGGAGCGAAAAATTAGAATAATGTTCGATAAGAAAAATTAGAAGGTAAAGAAGTTGAATAAGGAAGAAAAATAGCAGACAGAAATCTAGAAAGAAATAGGGTGATGGAGGGAAAAAAACATTGGAAATATGGTAATGAGAAGAAGATTAAGAGAATTAGACAAATATCATTAATATGTCAATATGTAGAAGTGAAGGGAGAGGAAGAAAGATACTTGAGTAGAGAATAATATTAAAATAGAATAATTGAAAAAAAAGGGAGCAAAACAAGATGAAAAGTATCAAATGGAGAGAATTGATGTACAAGAATGTTGGAAAGAAGGAGAGGAGAGATCAGATTACGTAGTTAGATGGAGAGGTAGAAGGAGACGGAGGAGAAGGAAAAGTAAAACGAGATTGGAAGAGAGAGGTTAGAGTGTAAGATAGCAGCAGAAATTACTTATGAACTTATGAACTACTTATTGTTATTTCCTTCTTTTCCTTCTCCTTCTTTCCCTCCTCCTCCTCCATCTCCTCCTTTTCCTCCTTCCGTTTCTTCCCCTCCTTTTCCTCCTACTCCTCCGAAGGTAAAAAGTGTGAGGATTGAAACTGATAGATACAGTACAAAGATGGGAGAGAGAGGGAAGAAGCAGAGAAAAAGGCGAAAAAAGAGGAAAACAATAGTATGATGTTAGGAAAGGGAGAAAATTTTAAAATCTAGACAGGTATAAGAACATGAGATAAGGGTGAGTAAAAAGATGCTGAGCTGCAGTAAGATCGCAAAAGTTTAGTTGTTTGATAGGTTGTGGTGTTGTATACGATGGAATTATTCTGAAAAGGAATATTCGAGGATAGAAAAGCAGGGGAGGTAGGGGAAAACGATGAAAGGGTATGTAGGTGGCTGATTTGAGCATGAATAAAGAAGAAGAGGGTGGTTGATATGAGGATGACGTAGAGAAGAGGGGTGATGAAACGGGATCACGAGAGAAGAAGAGAGATGAAAGGAAGAAAGTGAAAAATAGACAAGAAAATGAAAAAGATGTAATGTGAGGATAAAGAATGAAGAAGTGGAGTTGACTTGAGAAAAAAAGGGAGTGGGAGATGAAGAAGGAGAGAGAGGATGAGAAGGCGATAGGGAGGAGAGAAGGATATAGCTGTGGAAAATAAGTTGAAACGAGGTGAATTGAATGGATAATGGAGTACTAAGGCAAAAAGAGTGAGAAACGGTAATCTATCCATCGACAGTTACCAGTGTAATGTAATGGTTAGTGTGGTGAAAGGGGGACCTAACCCCCTTTTTCACCCCCTCCCCTACTTTCATCACTTCCCACTTTGGCCCATTAAGGCATTATCTTCTGCGAATTGGAAGAGAAGGAAAGCATTCTTTTTTGAACCGCTCCCCAGTCGTTACTTTGTGCAAGTTGTAAAAAAGAATTGTAGTCACCAAGTGACAAGTTGAACTTGAAAGAAAGATTATCGCCGACGATGTCTTATTCTTTTTCTTTTGTTCTGTGTGGCAGGGGATGAGGAGTTTGATGAAGAGGATGAGGAGAGGGTGGGAGGACGAGGAGAAGGAGTAAAAAGAGGAGGTCGACGAGGCGGATGAAGAGGAGGAGTGGAGTAGAAAGAGGAGGAGGAGAAGGTGCTGGAGGACGAGGAGAAGGTGGTGAAGGAGGAAAAGGAGGAGTAGGAGGAAAAGAAGGAGGAGAAGGAGGAGAAGGTGGAGAAGAAGAAGAAGAAGAAGAAGAAGAAGAAGAAGCGGAAAAAGGAAAAGAAGAAAGAAAAGAGAAAGACGAGAAAAGCAGAAGAAAGCGAAGAGATGTTGGTGTTGCAATAAGGAAATACAGGTAGAAAAGGATTGATAAATATAGTAGGAGCAAACGTCAATGGGGTTGAAGGAAAAATAAGGAGAATTCGCTGGTTGGCGAGTAAGGAAATGTTGGTTGATGAGGAGGAACAGTGGAAAGGGAAGAAAGTATATAAAAGAGAAAGAAGAAGAAATAGAGTGAAGTATAAAAAAGATCTTTCTTACAGCGACCAACCGCTGTGACTGAATCAGCACTCCTTTCTCTCAATCATTGTCTTACAGACTCCACAAATCGGTGTCTTCACCATCTTTACACTTCTAATAGAACTCTTTCAATTTTCTTCTCCTCCTTCTTCTTCTTCTTCTTCTTCTTCTTCTTCTTCTTCTTCTTCTTCGTCTTCTTCTTTATCTTCAATATTTTTTCTTCATTTGTTTCAACACTTGAACTTCGCTCTTGCATACATTTTCATTACACGTAAAATTATATTCATAATCAATATATAAAAATCTATGAGTTTGGCGTATTCTACTATATACAGGGTGTCCCAAAAAATAGTGATGCCAGTACTACCACGGTATTCTACAAGTCAAAACAAACAGAAAATGTCGTTGGCAAAATGCTGATTTCTCCTTAGTTTACCTGTAATCCGCCATTTTGTGTTTTTAATATTTTTCATCATATCTCGTTGAAAAAACAAGATTTCCCCATGAAATTTGGTAGGGGTGTAATTAAAGGCGTGGTTTACAAAATACATATATCAAAAAATTTCAATATCTGTTTTTTCCAAAATGGCGACCGACTAAACTTTTCAATTCGATTTTACTGGAGGAATATTACTTTTTACGATAAAACTTTCAAATACAAAAATGTAGAGAATTTTATGGCAAATAAAATGGTATATAATTTTAAAGAATCGGATAATAAATAACCGAGATATGGCTATTTGAAGATAACCACTTCTGTGTTTCTTCATTTCTTCAGCAGTGAGACATGAGAATAAATTCATGAATGCAAAACATATGTTTGCCTATCTTGAACGTTCTCAAATTTACTACTGTATCATATTTTCACATTCATGAAATTCATCAATTGGTTGTTCCATCCAATAATAAATCGAGAAAGTTCGAGTGACAAAGATAGGCAAACATATGTTTAATTATATATAATTCTTTAAAATTATATACCATTTTATTTGCCATAAAATTCTCTACATTTTTGTATTTGAAAGTTTTATCGTAAAAAGTAATATTCCTCCAGTAAAATCGAATTGAAAAGTTTAGTCGGTCGCCATTTTGGAAAAAACAGATATTGAAATTTTTTGATATATGTATTTTGTAAACCACGCCTTTAATTACACCCCTACCAAATTTCATGGGGAAATCTTGTTTTTTCAACGAGATATGATGAAAAATATTAAAAACACAAAATGGCGGATTACAGGTAAACTAAGGAGAAATCAGCATTTTGCCAACGACATTTTCTGTTTGTTTTGACTTGTAGAATACCGTGGTAGTACTGGCATCACTATTTTTTGGGACACCCTGTAGAATTTCAGTCATTCACTATCAATTCATTTTAGAAATAATATTTCTTTGCATTCTCTCCATTTTTCTTCGAGGTTTGTTTTGATAGGCTGAAGCATGGAATTAAATTTTGGGTTGCACTAACAGGAAACAAATATTTAGAGTTAGCAGATCTTATTCAATTAAAATTGTGCAGACCCTGGATAAAAATTGATCTTGCTTGGTGCATCCCAACATATTAAGAAATGCGGCGTTGTAGTGCAAAAGATACCAAGTAAACAAAAATGATTGAATCAACAAAAAACAATTTTTCCAAATAAATGACTGTATCACCCTCTTCTTCCTTATCAGTAGACAAGAAAACTTGCGCAACACCACTCTTGAGAATTAAAATGAGAAGCCAAAAGTGAAAAAGCGTTGATTGTTTCAGTTAAATTCTTGACTTGACAACTAAAGCAACGTTGACTTAGGCCTTACTAGAGAAAAGTATTTCGCCTTTGAAGAGAGGTTGACTGGCTGGCTTCTTCTCCTTATTCTTTTTCACCTCTTTTTTCTTCTTCTTCTTCTTCTTCTACCTCTTATTCTTTTTCTTATTATACCTCTTCTTATTATTCTTCTACTTCTTCTTCTTCTACTCCTCATTCTTGTCCTCCTCCTTATCCTCCTCCCCCTTCTCCTCCCCCTCCTTGTCCTTCTTTCTCTTCTTTTTCTTCTTCTTCTTCTTCTTTTCTTCTTCTTCTTCTTCTTCTTCTTCTTCTTCTTCTTCTTCTTCTTCTTCTTCTTCTTCTTCTTCTTCTCCTTGTCCTCCTCCTCCTCCTAATCCTCCTCTTCCTCCTCATTCTCCTCCTCCTCTTCTTCTTCTTCTTCTTCTTCTTGTCCTTCTCCTCCTCCTCCTCCTCCTCCTCCTCCTCTCCATCCACCTCTTCCTCCTCCTCCTCCTCCTCCTCCTCCTCCTCCTCCTCCTCCTCCTCCTCCTCCTCCTCCTCCTCCTCCTCCTCCTCCTCCTCCTCCTCCTCCTCCTCCTCCTCCTCCTCCTCCTCTTCTTCTTCTTCTTCTTCTTCTTCTTCTTCTTCTTCTTCTTCTTTTGCCTCCTCCTCCTCCTGCCCCCTACGTTTTTCCTTGCATATTTTCTTCTTCTACTTCTTGCTCTCCTTTTTTTCTACTCCATGACTGCAGCACAAAGCACGAGATGCAGAGTAGCGCGGCAAAAGATCCTATTAAGAGACAAGACAGAAGCAATCAGAGAGAATAGAAGAAAGGTGGCTTTCACTGTTGAATCTGGAACTGTGATGCTGCATCTTTTCTCGTCTTCATCTCCACCAACAATAGGAAAATGGCCAGACGTTGTCTACTTTATGAGACGTCAACGTTTTCCCTTTATCTTGTCCTTCACCCACAACTCTCTTCATATTCTCTCAGTTTTTTTGTTTTGTACCATGCCATCTTTCTCTCACTCCCTCTATTTTCTTAATTCTTCATCTCTTCCTTCCAGTCATGTTCCTTCTGTATTGCTTATAATATATTCGATTATACAGATCCTTCTCCTTATTCTTTGTCCCCTCTTTTTTCTTCTTCCTTTTCTCTTTTCCCTGCTCTTTTTCTTTTTCTTTTTCTCCTTGATTTTTCTTCTTCTCTCTTTTACTTCTTCTTTTCTTCATCTTTTTCTTCTTCTTTTCTTCTTCTTCTTCTTCTTCTTCTCCTTCTTCTTCTTCTTCTTCTTCTTCTTCTTCTTCTTCTTCTTATTCTTCTTCTTCCAATTCTTCTTCTTATTATTATTCTTCTTCTTATTTTTCTTCTTCTTCTTGTCCTCCTTGTTCTTCTACTTCTACTTCTCCTCCTTCTTTTTCTCCTCTTTTTCTTATTCTTCTTCTCTTTTTCTTCTTCTTCTTCTTCTTCTTCACCTCCTCCTGCGCCCTATTCTTTTCCTTGCATATTATTATTGTTACCTTCCTGTAGTCTTTATCATTGAATAAAATTATTACACTCTTGAGCTAGATAATGGAGATTCATTGTACCGTATTTGAGAGATTTGTACATGAAAAAAATATCCAATTGCATTTATTATTATATTCTTGTAATGTATTGATCTGTTGTTTCAGTCTCACTCTAGCTTCGCCTTTCTAGTCTCTAGTATTTATCAACCTGTTTAGTGACTTATAGTTATAATTAGTTCAAGTTCAGCTCTATCAATAGTGAGTGGCACCGTGGTTTTCGCCAAAGTTTTTTTACAATTTAAATCATTCATTCTCTTTGAATGAATCTATGAATATTGTATATTGACGAAACCATCTTTCTCTACTCTTCTAATCTTTTAATTTATAACACCTCCTTATCATCCCTTCTCATTGTATATTCCTTTCATTTTACGTTGTTAATAAACCCCTATCACCCTCCACCATCTCTCCACATTCATTTCCGCTTTTCAATACATTTACTCTTCTTCTACAAAAAAGACACTCTCCTTGGATCTATTCAGACATCTGTCATTTCCATTGAATAGAAAACCAAACCGAATTGATAAGAAATCCTTAGAAAACTTGGACTCCGTCATAACTTCCTGGGTAATAAAGATATTTTTAATGCTCGTCACCTCTCTTATCTCAAGAGACGCTTCTCAGGATTTAAAACAGTCCTTTTTTGAAAGAATTTCTACAATAGTGTTGTTTTTATCATTATTGCTCTAAGCAACTACTTTCTCTGTAGCTTTTGATAAGAAATTTTATTATAAATTAAAGTCATAGGTAGAGATGAAAAATTAAAAACGAGATTATGGAGAACAGATATATAATTCAAAACATTTACTTTCTTCCTTCTACATGTACGCCTTGTTTATAATCTCCATTTATTCCGTTGAAAAGACCAGGGTACAATAATTATTTTGGTTTCAAACGACGCTTAGGATTTATAACTTTACAGTTTACAGTACGGTGAACAATAAAAATATTGCAATAAGCTTAATGTCACTTAACAAACACATTTTCAATGGTCTTTCCATGACTGAGTTGTCTTGAACTAATTCATTTTCTTCAGAATTTATGAATCAAAGTAGTTTTATAAATACATAGTAGTGAGCTTATAAATTAGCACCCTTCACGCTATCGATTAGACTAACTCAATTATTCGAAGTATGGCTGCAAATTAATAATAATTTGTGAAATTCCATTCTATGTAAGAGTGAGTGTACTGTAATTCGAATTTATTGCAATTTTCTCATCTATGACAATTCAGAAGATACCAAGTGTAATGATGTCTAATGATTGCAATACGTCAGAGCAAGTGAAAGCTGTGAAGCAAGTGTATTTCATGAATTTCAAATCTAGTTCTCTAGAATCTTGTATTTCTAGAATTCTAGTAATCAATTCAAAACAATAAGGGCCGGTTCATGAGCTCGGGATTTAGCCAAGACCTAGACTAAAACGGGTGGACACCGTAGCATCGACAAACGTTTGTCTCGACAGGTTAGTGTGTTAGCAGCATAGAGAGCACTTAGTACATAGTGTCGAGGCTAACGTTTGTCGATGCTACGGTGGCGTATCTCATGAATCTAATCCAACTCCAATCATACTCACAACGAAACTCTATTACCGCATCTTGTTTATGATGAAAGTCATTTTATGGGACATTTTTATGGAAGTTCTTACGATCCTGGGAAAGAATGGATGGAGGAAAGAAATTGATAATGATTTAGATAGAGGAAAAAGCATTAGAAAAGGTTGGAGAATGTGCGGTAAGAAAAATAGAGGGTGGGAGTAAGTCTCAAAAAAATGTTAAAAAAGAGGTGTAGTAGATGATCCTAAGTAAATAGGGAATAAAAATCAGGGAATAAAGAGAGAAGCAAAATAAAGAGTTGGTGGGAGTGAGGAGAAAATAGATGGAAGAGAGAGACGAGATTAAATAGAATGAAACCAAAATAGATGAACACTTTCAATCATTGCAGTAATGCGGCCCGATCTTTGTTAGCAGAGAGTTGCTGATATTCTGCTCCATTAAAGAGGATGAAAAAGCTTGAAATGAAGACCACCCAAATATATCTAACAACCTCTGGGTCCTACATAAATATATAGATATATGTTGATGAAGAAAGTATGTGATGGAGCCCAAAAGAAAGGCAGAGAGCAGCTTTATCTCGGCCATTAGCTTCGATCACCTTTATATTGTTCTGCAGTGGCAATAACCAATATATTTATAGCGCCGAACTTTTCCACCTCATGCCTCTATACTACCTACAGTACTCGGTAAAAGTGGACAGACATAACATTAGATTTAAGTGCATGGAAAAAGGTCATTCTTTTTTATTATACGCTACGCTATATTAAAGGCAATGGCTTAAGCCTTAAAGGCTGGCTGGCTATGTTAATGGACATTCTCTAATAATATTTCGACAGATTTCCACGTGCTGCTCGCTCCAACCCGTTTAGCTGAGTGATTTTAACTCTTCTGAAATAAATGGTGGATTGAAAATGCCGCAAAATTTACAGTTTTTCTTGTGTCACAGTGTCATTGTGAACGTGATTTTTCACTGTATACATGTTTTCTTGTAACATAGTGGTTTGATTACATTGTATTGTTTAGTTTTGGAAAGATACAAAACTAAACAATTCATATTGTTATAGTGCGATTCACGTCAAGAAGTCAGCATTGCTTAGATGGGAGTTTGCTATCCTTGTTCAGCACAAGGCAGTTGCTGATGTCTCTATCCTATTCGCACTGTGCATGATAGTTGTCGCACTGTGCATTGTTGTCGCACACAGTCCCAACAAACACGTTTGGTGCAGTTTTCTCTTTCTCTCTCAATGAAACTTGGCATCAATGCTCCTCATATAAACAATGCTGACTTCTTGACGTGAATCGCACTATAGTGAATATGAGAGAACAATTCATTATTTTTACAATTATTGATTCATAAGAGAAACATTTCGTATTGAATTCCAAGCTCACTCTATATTCTCTAGAAGCAGAAATACTACAATGATCCCAATTCGTTATTCGTTTCTTATTCCAAGTTCTCTCTAAGAGTCTTCAACACGAGGTATCGCACAAACTTGTCGAAAAATGATTGAATACGAAAAATGACGTCATTTTTCAGTCAATTCGGATTACGGAATTAATCTTTTGCACTTGGATTTCTTCAGCTCTGCCAAATCAGTATCGGTTGACTGGAGAAAAGTCGATTTCTTCTCAGAACTTCTTTTCACTCGCTTGTAATCGGAAGCTGTGAAATTTCGCTGCGTAAGCGTTTTATTTGGCAAGTCAGCACGAGTTGCTTTGATCGTTATTGGATTTTGAAAGCGGAATATTTTTGGCGCTCTCAGGCTATGGCGGCGACGCTCAAAGAAAACAGCAAGACAGCAGCAGCAGCATCAGTAGCATGGGCGATCATCTTCAAAAACGTCTTCAAAGTGGAAGTCTATTGACCCGAACTTATTCATTACTTTCTGAGCCATTTGATTCGTAATATTCGCTTCCGAATTCAGGTAGAAAGTTCCTGTTGTAGTTTCATAGTCCAAGTTTTTGGTCCACAGTACTCCATTTATACTGATCTAAATTTAATTTAATTCATTTACTACCATTAAGAGAAAAATACAATATGAATGCAATCTTATAACTTCATCGATAAAATAGTTATTTATTCAAAATTAATGAAGCATATAATAAGGTGCTGGATCTCAAATAACGATAGATGTGATAAAATATTGAAATTTGAAGATTTTTCAATAATTAATAGAAACAATGATTCGAAAAAGTGTCTCGAAAAAGTAATACTTAATCATGTGAAAATCAGATGAAGACTTTTAAGTGAGAGAACTGAGGTTATATTCACAGACAATACGGTGCTCATTTATTGGTTTTGATAGAATAATTCTGAGAATGGAGGTAATCTCTATGCTAACTTTAGAAGCATGCTTGCCAACAAACAACTGAATACTGCATATGGGTCATTGACAAATAATAGTGCTGAAGGCATACATCTTTTGGATCAGATTCGAAAAAGAGCAATATTTTGACTCCAAATATAGACTCAGAAAAGCAGAAACCTTGAACCTCTTTCATACATTACTGGAAGACACTAATAATCTTCTACTCGAAATTATTAAGTACCTAAACTCCTAGACATACAGTAAGTACCATTAAGTACCTAGACATAAAGCTTTTTTAAGCTAGTAGAAATAAGTAGTTGCTCCAAACAAGTAGCTAGTATTAAAGAAGCTAGAAACTCTCTCTTTAGATGACGCATACACAATATTTGTTTATAAGAAGCAAAATTAGCCACAATATTAGCCTCTGAAACGGATGAAACTCAGTGAGCTGAATTTGGCGTACACAAACCTTGTGAACTGAAATGGCTGATAAGTTGCGGATCGTAGTCAACAGGCATTATAAATTTTGGCTTCCTGTTAAGCGTGCCTTGTAAGGCGATGACGCAAGACGTTCACGTGTGGTTTCCCGCCGAAATAAGCCCGCGAAACATTTGCGCGCGAAACGTTGACAGTCACTCGAGAGTAATCTATGGTCTCGGCTCCTCCTACTATTATTTATTCATCTTGTTCTTCCTATATCGGATTCTTCTCCCTTCCTCCTATATCTTCTTTCTTTATTTTCTTCTTTCTTTTTTTTTCTTCTTTTCATCCTCTTCTCTTCTTCTTACCTTCTTCTTTTCTTTTTCTTTTCTACTTACTTCCTTCTTCTTCCCCTCATCCTACTTTTTCCCTCTTCTATTCAATCTTCTTGTTTTTTCAGCCTCTCTTTCTTCTTCCAGTATCACTCCTCCTCCTTCTTTGATTTCTACTTCACCTCTGCATTCTCCTCATCATCATTCTTTCAACCGTTTTCCTCTTCCATCTTCATCTTCTGCTCATTCTCCTTTTCTCCATCTTCTTATTTCGTGGCTCTCCGTGCTCCCCGTATTCAGTTCTATGCGTTTGTCAGGATGCAGTAGGTAGTACAAACATCAACGAAATTTCCTCAATAAAATTAGTTTGAGTTATTAACAGAAAACGTCGAAAATCACGTCTATTATCAACCAATAGCTCTTGGCTCTGTTCCGCTGAGATTATCTTTCAATGTTTGACAGCTTTCTGTTTAGAGGTTTGGTTGTAATTAGGGGATTCTGTACAACAGTCATCTTATGTCAAGAGTTTTAGACTTCAATTTATATGAAGGTTTGATTTTCAGGTATCAAATTAAAACGTCTAATTAAGTTTAATTACTTATACAGAATAGACAAAGATATACAATTATGGCAAAGATCACGTTTTACTATCTGTATGTGCTATTTTGAACTTATGTTTGGTTTTGAGCCTACACCATTACATATTGAATACAGATTATCGTTTGTCATGAATCTTGGTAGTTAATGAATGTTGGAAGAAATCAAAGTCACAAAGTCTACTGTGGGGATACATCTTGTATCAATAGTGGAGGAATACAAATTACTTCGTCAGAAGATATAGAAATGAAGATCACTTATTGAAGACGTGACTTAATCTTTATCTGGAAACTTATGAATTATCAAACTCTAGTCAATATTGGAAAGATATGTTTGTGAATCATATCAGAGAAATAAATTGTTAGTCTATGGTCATTATACTGTATAAGTCATTGAACATTTGTATAACTCACAAAAGTAGCTTCTCACATATTATCTACTAGTGTTTGAGAATCCATTCGTTTTTGGATGAAGATAGAAGTTACGTTCCAAGTAAGTGATCTTTATCTTTAGATTAAGTCAGAATTGGTACATGGTACATGTTATAGTACAACAATTCACATGTCAGTTTTTCATGAATAGATTGGTTATTGTATTAACTAGCACAGTATCACTTCCAGTACCTCCTCATTCACAAGTATTCCGCCTGCCCTTTTGCAGACACACTCAAGTCATGTTCAATGAACACTCAGGGTGTTTCACAAGACAAACGCGCGCCGCGCATGACTGTTAGTTGACTGTCAAAGCCCAACCTCTCCCTCACAAGGATACTTTGGCAGTCAGCAAAGCGGTGCTCGTAAATTATTTCGGCTTCGATGATCTAGTTAGGCGCATAGAAACTTGTCATGTCCTATTTGATTACAAATCTCTCATAGTAACCGCCTATTTGATCACATCTCTCTCATGGTAACCATCTCGTTATGACAAATATCAAAGCTCGGATTGATGATAACAACAGCTTGACCAACTCTATAACAATGCAATGTGTTGGACAAAGCGGCACCATTTTCAACAAAGCAAAATACATGTTACACAGGCGACACATGTTGATTGTGGATTCATATTCCCTTTGTAGAATATCATTGCTTTCAAGCGTGATGTATAATTTTATCGACATGCCGAATGACATGTGATGCCGTTCCAATTATTATGCCTACAGTAGTTTCAACTAGTCGACGAAAATAAACTGTTTTTGGATAGAAATTTGTAGACCAGATGACGTTGACGTTGTTATTATGTTGATTAATATCTCCATTAACTACTCTTCAACTTTAAAAAGCAATGGTTTTCTATCATCTTAATTAAAACAAAAAAATACGGTTGAAGAAGATGCATCTTCATAATGTTGTAAATTGAGACTTTCAATGTATTATACATTCGATACACTATTAAGTGTGACTGAATATCTCTCTTGACTAAATTAAGCAATAATTGAATTAGTAATTGAGTAGCTCTTGATATTCCAGCTATTATATTAGCTATTAAGTTGATTTAGGAATGAAATTGGTGATTGAGTAGCTCTTAATTGATAAATCTAATTAACTCTTGGTACTCTATGGACCTGTTGCTTTCTATGTGTGGACTACTCTCTTCTATGCAATGTGGAAATGTTCGAGCGAACCACAGAAACATTCTAGACGGGGTGATTTTGAATCCTTTAAAAGTAATATTGATAAAAGAAAATCACAATAATAAACCTTCTACCTTCCAATCATGTGTTTGTAGTTCACTTTCTTGGCAGCTAATTCCAAAACATCATACATCAAAAATCAAAATAATAGGAAGTTGATAAGGTTAGTTAAGTTATCATGTTAGTGATACCCTTGAATCAACGACCATTTCCAGTTTCGACCATGGTATGGAACCAAAATCAGTTAATTCAACCATACCGTTGAATCAACTACCACCTCTAGTTTTAACCATAGGGTGGAAAGCTCAGCAGGGGAAGCTTTTGGTGAGCTTAGTTGGAGGGAGGTTACTGTCACAGCCAATTAGGGGTTGGATTTTTGTGGTCGAAGTTGCGTTTGTGATTGACCCTTATCACGACTCTTGATTCCCTCGAAGCAGCTCCATTCTACACGTGCAACTTTAGCCTTTCATATGTAGTTTGGAATGTAAATAATGAGTGTGTGAGTGCGATTGAAGATTACATCTCATACATGATTGGTGAACTCGTATGTTCAGTCCAATTGTGTGAGTTAGTTGATTTTAGTTAATATACGGTTTTCTATGTTACCCTGTTATCCATGTACTAATTTTTCTCAGAAAAGAATGTTTAATTATGCTAACACTATTTTTCAATTTCATGAACTCTCTCATTTCCAATATATTTTAAACGAAATATTGGAAATATTCTCACTTTTAATCACATTTTCGATGAATTATCAAACAGATAAATTGAGCCAATACAATGCCTGTTCTCTTTTTCTTCATATTTCATTGCTTGAAATGGCATGATAGAAATTAAGCTCATTCAAGAATAGAATACTTTTCATCATGTATTCTTGTCGATAAAGAAATAAGAATTCATCTCATTTCAAGTCTCAATACCTTGAACATTATCGTTTCGTATGGTCTAGATGATATATATAATATTATATATCTTTTCTGATACACCTTGTATGTGACTCAAACCTGAAACTTACTGTTGTCATATTCATCTCTTATTGTCACAATTTCTCCTATTCTCCTCTTCTTAAGTTATATTTAAACATTCCTGCTGTTTAGATTGAAGATTATAATTATAAGAGAAGCTCATATACTGCACTCTATTAGGAGTTCAGTATATAGATTTCAAGTTTGTGACGCCAAATCCAATATTATGTTTGCAAAGAAGGAGCAAGACGCCTTCCACTATCAGGAAAAACTTTGCAAGCGAGTAGAATGAGAAAGTATGGCTTCATTCAGACTGACATTAACCGCTTAATTTTTCGGAAATGTAGTCACCGAGCTCTCTCAGAGCTGTGGTGTAGTCTTACAATACATATTCCCGACTTCATTCTCTTCCTGAAATACATTTTCTTCCAACGAGTGTCTGCTTCTGTACAGTTCTCTTTTTCAGCCAACCCAGAGAGCCAGATGTAAAAAGCACATGCATGCTCTGTGAGTGTGTTTTGTTGTGAAGTGGCGAAGTAATGGGGCGGAGGAGATGAACAGCGTTCAGAATCAGGAAGTGGTGGAAAGAGGGATTAAAGAAGTAGGAGACATTGAAGAGAGGGAAGAAGGGTGTAGGAGAAGAAAGAAAGAGAAAGAATGCTGGTGAGAGGCAAAGAAGGAGAAGAGCGAGTGGATAAGAATGAGGAAAAAATAGGGAAGAATGAGAGAACAGGAGAAAATTAACAAAAGGGAAAAGGAGAGGCAAGGAAGAGGACAGAGGTTGGCAGAAAGGCAGACAGTCGAAGAAGAAGAAGAAAATAAGAAGGAGAAGAATGTATGTAATTTATAAATTTTCAACACAATTTCCATAAAATGAAGGATAGAAATAAAATAAGAAGGAAGCAAACATGAGAAAAGAACGACGAAATTTAGGAGAAGAAATACAGTATAGTAGAATAAGAAGAAAATCATGGTGTGTAGGGAAAAGAAGAAGAAGAAAAAAGAAGAAGTGAAGAAGTCGTCACTTCTCCGGGTTTCCCCGGAAAAGAGCAGCACCACAACATAAATCCATTAGGCGACAGAGCACCCTCAGTGCAGTGTGTATGTCCACTGCTAAAATGTTACAAGAGTGACTTAGAGAATCTTTTGCGTTTCCAAGTGTAAGAATAAGCAAAAGAAAAAGAACAAGGAGAAAAAGGTGCTGAAGAAGAAGAAGAAGAAGAAGAAGAAGAAGAAGAAGAAGAAGAAGAAGAAGAAGAAGAAGAAGAAGAAGATGAAGAAGAAGAAGAAGAAGAAGAAGAAGAAGAAGAAGAAGAAGAAGAAGAAGAAGAAGAAGAAGAAGAAGAAGAAGGAGAAGAAGACGAAAAGAAGAAGAAGGAAAGTGAGTTGCTTCAACTAAAAGTCACCCCC
This sequence comes from Laodelphax striatellus, assembly GCA_017141395.1. Taxonomy (NCBI): domain Eukaryota; kingdom Metazoa; phylum Arthropoda; class Insecta; order Hemiptera; family Delphacidae; genus Laodelphax; species Laodelphax striatellus. The sequence goes on from CM029536.1 coordinate 6,403,297, forward strand.
CCTCCCAATATGGGTGCCAACTGTATTCAAATAGAGTGCCAACATTGGGGGAGTTCAACCCAACACATAAGGAATACGAAAAACCACTTGAAAGGCATTTTTACTTCCTTAGCTTTGCCATGGGTGTCAGATATCCAGTAAAGAGAGGCTACTGGCATGACTTGAATTCATTTCTCCATCACTCCTCAATGGTGGATTGTGTTGAATTTCCGAAACATATAACATCAGTTGGCAAGCACGCTCCACTCAGCTAAGTAGCCTGAATAAGGTTACTTATTAAGTAACATACAATTACTATTCACATGTTACAACAGGGGTGCTAAGTGGCCTTGAGAATGACTTTTGAAGTTCGCAGTCTGTTAATTATGAGAGTATTAACAAAGTCAACGTTCGAAATGTCCGTGAGATCTGGCGATTCAAGGAGTATCAAGGAATTAGCCTACTTGACCATCTTGGTACATCCATCTAAGATACATCTTGGTTATGATCTATGTCATAATAATTATAGCCTACATAGTTGGTGAATGTTATTAATGGTTGTTGTACTTGTGGCCCTCAGGGGAACATGATGCAAAATATTCTACTCTAGAAAGCCTTGATAAGAATCCCTGCATTATAGAAACATCAGATATCATAGACAGACTCTGCAACAGACCAAAGAGGGTTGCAGCACAGACATAAATATTGTTTATGAATTTCCTGATTGACCTCGATTAAAATTGTTAAAAATTGAGTGCACGTTAACTTTAGTGTTATTTTATATGCCTAAGGCAGCTCGTACACCGGAGCAATAAGCAATAGGCAACTAGCAACATATGGATCATTATGATTGTCTACTCCATACAAACCAATAGTTCAATGCACACCGAAACAGCTGTTCTAGGTGTGCATTGGGCTATTTGTTTCTATAGAGTGGACGATCATATGATCCAAATGTTGCTTATTGCTCCGGTGTACGAGCTGCCTTACAAATTGACTTATTTTATGACAAACAAAGAAAAATACTTTTGTAATTAATATCACAATACTTATGCATGTGAAAATAATAGTAATTAATTGATACAGTATAATTTCAAGATAGAACAAAATATGCTGTAAGCTACATATGTTTTGTTTTGTCAAGAAACACACATGTTCTACAAACCCTCCTCTCAAGTTCGCTTGAAGGGGTAGTATGGTATGCACCAATTGGGATTGAAATTTCAGATATTAGCCTACGCATAAGTATCCGTGGCGAAGCGTGGTATGCTTATTTGGTCATCGCCGGGTGGACGATCAAATAGCAACATATGGATCATATGATTGTCTACTCCATACAAACCAATAGTTCAATGCACACCGAAACAGCTGCTTTAGGTGTGCATTGGGCTATTTGTTTCTATAGAGTGGACGATCATATGATCCACTCTTAGAAGTTACTCTACTACAGCTACTTAATTTCCTATAGGCTTCGCAACTGATAATTATTATTTTAAAGTTTGCTTTGTTTTGTGCTTCCAAAAAGTACTTCTTGTGTTCGTATCAATGAAGTAAATACGAAAGACAGGACATAGACCGAGTACAGACAAAGCACAGACAAACACAGAGAAAGCACAGACAGAGCATAAGCATAAGAAATACGGAGCACGAACAGCACAGACAGAGCACAGACAGAACACAGACAGAGCACACAAAGATCACATGCATACGAAATACGGAACACAAACAAAACAGACAGAGCACAGACAGAGCACAGACAGAGCAGAGGAGAAAAGCTACGGTAATAGCAGTAAAGGGGTTGGAGCCTTAGTGCATTTCCTGCAGCCATTGTACCCATCTATAAGCCAGGGGCGCACCTTGCTATAACGACATCCGCCACTCACCCTTTTGATGTTTCATCATCACCTACTTCTTTTCTCTCTCTCTCTTTCCCTCTCTTCCGTCCTTCTCTTCCTTCCTCTCACACTCCATCTCGTTCTCTTACCCTGTCCACTTATCACCCGTCCACTCTTTTAGCTTTCATCTTGTCTGCACTGCATCACCGCCGCCGCCACCGCCACGGGAGTAGTAATGAAGAGACCATTAGAACACACAATGGGGAGAAAAGAGTGCTGGCGGTCGGAGCATCCAATGTCAACAAGGTCGTAATCATCATCATCAACAACAGCGTCATCGTCGAAAAATGATCATTGTCATCATTATGATCTGGATGACGACATCATCATCATCATCATCAATACGATCTGGGAAGTCAACAACAACATCATCATCATCATCATCATCATCATCATCATCATCATCATCATCATCCTCCATTATCATCGTCATCATCATCATCCTCCTCATTATCATCGTCATCATCATCATCATCAACAAGTTTTTTGTAACAATGCAACTTCATTTAAACGAATGTTTGATTTTTTATTATGGTGTCAACAATATTCTGTACCTTTGAATGACCCCCTACCCTTCTATTTCTTCTTCATCATCATCATCTAGTGGCTAGTCTTTGATATTGTTCTTCCTCTCCAGTCTTCTTTCCCATCACTTTTTCTTTTTTATCCTTCATTTCCTCCTTCTCAACTTATTTACCATTTCTCCCACTTCTCTACTTCTTCTCATTTATTTTCCTCTTCTTTTTCCACTCCTTAACTATCGAAAGTCGGAGACTGATCAGAAATATTTTGTAATCTACATATTGTAAATAATCCAATTCAATTCAGAGTCTAGGGTCTAGGGTATTCCAATTCCTAGTAGTTTCAACATTATTCCTAGTAGTTTCAAGTAGCTTCAAGGATTGGAGTATACTGTGAGCTTTTGTATGTGAATAAATAAATAAATAAATAGTTAGAGCCCTGCATTCTCAAATTCTGACTGTTCTTTATATTCTGTTACTTATTCCTTCTTTTTTCTCTTCCTTGTCTTTCTCCCCTTATGATTGTCTTGTCTTTAATCTAACTTCTTGATTTCACGTCCCCATTTTCTTTTCCCTTTCAACACTCCCCTTCTTTTGTTCATCCCTAATATGATTGCGGTTCCTATTTATTTCCACACAAGTCGATCCAACCGTCAATCAAGTCATTTTACAGCACTTTCCCTGCTCTTTTCACTTCACAATTTCTCTCTTACTCTCTCTCTCCTCCTCCCCCATGTACCACCTACTTCTTTTTACCTTTCATCCCTTACTTTCACCCACCCTCCCATCCAATTAGCATGTTTTAAAAGCGCCCACCGGATAATCAGGAAGCAGGAGATAGATAACCTTCACTCCCCAACCTCACTGGCAATAGAGCCCAGATCACGTAACTCGGAACCAAGCTGGACCCCAGTATTCATTCGCAAATTGGGCAATGAAGGCAGTGCCAATGGTACTCCACTCTTCAAGTGGTCGGTTCTATATAGTCCCAAGTGGCATACACCTCCTGTAGATACCTACTACACTGAGTATACCCCTTACACAAACTATACCTGCTACTACAACCCCCAACTACAGTATCTTAATTACTGTTTCAAAGGTTGCCAGTGTATTGGATTATTTGTGTGTAACCGTTAGCCAATACGTAACAACCCCTTGTATCTATTACGAGATAGTGGGATGGGAGGGGGAGGATGGAAGTATAGGTTACACTTGATGAAAGACTGGTTGATTATTATTGAATGAATAGTGGTGATTGGCAGAGTGGGTAGGGGAGAAAGTGGACGGATTAGAAGAAAATGAAGGAGAAATTCAAAAGAAAAAACAGCAGAAAAGGGAGATGCATTATTTAGAGGAGAGAATTTGGAGAACAAGAAAGAATTGAAAAACAATTATTAGACAATAATGAAACAACAAATGAAGAAGACAAGATCAAAATGGGGATGAATAAATGAGTGGTGAAAGAAGAAGAAGAAAGAGGAGGAGGAGAAAACCGAGATGATAATGAAGACGATGAAAAGGAGAGAGAGTGAGATAAGGATTATGGAGAGATTATAAGAAAAAAAGATTCCAGAGAATATGATGCTTCTGAGAGGTCATTAACCAGGAAAACACACATAAATTGCATAATTCAAGGACATTTAAAGCTTTTGAAGGTTACAGACGAATATTTTTAATGAAAACTGGATCAAATAACGTTACAGTGTTTGGGATTCGATGTTATTGTCGCTTCTAAGTGGTCATTGACCCGGAAAACAAACGAAAATAGCATATTCCATGGTCATTTACAGCTTTTGAAGGTCACAGACGAATATTTTCGATGAAAACTAGGTCAAATATCGTTCATGTGTATCGAATTCGTTGTTATTGTCACTACTAAGAGTTCATCGACTCGAAAAACACACGAAAATTGCATAGGTCAAGGACATTTACTGCTTTTGAAGGTCAAGGACGAATATTTTTGTTGAAAACTAGGTATAATATCGATCCAGTGTCTTGAATTCGTTGTTATTGTCGCTTCTGAGAGGTTATTGACCCGGAAAACACACAAATATTTCTGAATTCAATGACATTTACAGCTTTTGAAGGTCAAAGACTAATATTTTCAATGAAAACTATTTGAAACTGGAACGTTATCTGACCTAGTTTTTAATTTACTTCGCTCCAGGTCGCTTGAAACCTCGGTACATTACTTATTTTGCTATCCTTGAGCAAAATCTGTAGCTGCAATTTAATTATAACAAAAGTGAAAATAAAATGGATCAAATATTGTTGAAGTGAACAAGTAATTTTTTCCAGGGTACAATTTTAGAAAGGGGTGAGGTGTAAAGTGTCCGGTTTTCTCTCTGAATGATTTGGTCACCCTAACTTAGAGTAGCATGATACAATGTCGTCAATAAAAATGTTGAACTTGTCAATTTCTAGTTGATATTCAAGGGAATCGGCCTTGTCAGCATCAATATTCGCTAGGCAACCCATCACATCTCCCTCTGCATTTCCTTTTTCCTCTCTCTTTCTCTCTCCTTTCCCCTCTTCTCATTTCCTCTTTGATCCTTTGTACGTGTATACTTTTTCAGCAAGCCCTCCCAAAGGTCCCCAGATCCTGTAGGCGTTTTATTATCACAAACAGAATCCCAGAGCACAGCGACTCAGCAACGTATGCAAATTATACAGGCTGATAATAGGCCAAGATAAACCTGTGAGCCTACTCAGACCATATACTCAGCTCCAAAGGAATAAATTGTTTTTAAATTACATCATCAGCAGTAACCCATGAGAGAATGACAAGGACCTGAATCTTTTGATGATTGAGTAACAATAATAAATTGGATACAAGATACTGATTCAGCTATATTCAGGATAATAGTTTCACACATTTTAGAATAATTTGATTTTTTGTAATTTAGTTTTTATGTTGTTTTTTAATTAATCTGAATCTGTTGTAAACCGTGACTTTCTAATGTTGCAGAATTGATGACTGGAGGCTTATTCTGCTTCTCCCTGTTCAGTATCTTCACTGATGTCGAATTGCAGATATTGTGATAATGTATAGAGTTTATATACTGATAGAGTGATAGATTTTTTATACTAGGCATAGAAATGACTTGGTAACACCTAATGTTAGATTAAGCAAGACATTGAAAAGCCACAATTATTTACAGTGTAAACTGTTCAACAATTTGCCTTTATCTGTCAGACTCATGCCGATGATACTTTTCAAAAGAACTGTTGCTGAGTTGCTGAAGGCTAGAAGATTTTACTCAGAAAATGAGTACTTTATTTGTATTGACTTTGAAAGTATGAGAAATTAACTGAATTGTATGTGAAAACTGAATTTTGTTTGTAAACTGACAATGTCTATTGTAAATCTGTTTTTTTTTTATTAATCTTGAATGAATTTGTTTCGTGTATTAAATAATTTTTCCAAGATTTTTTTCCGAAAATATGAAGGACTTGTGTTATGAGTTAGATCTCTTCACACATCTATTATTTCAATCTCAATAATTGAATTTTCACATTATTGCACTTTTAAGTTCATTGCACTTACGTACCAGTAGCCTATAAACCTTTATTGATATTCTTCATACTCGGGTCGCAACTACTTCAGCTCAGCTTGTCACAAGTTACCACGCTATAGACATGCTGTTATGTACTGAATATAGTGAAACTAAAATTGAACAGCACTTGTCTATCCGGGCCCTGTGTTATGTTACAGCCTTTATAAAGCAGCAGCAACAGCGAATTTCAACTTTGCAGACAGGCCGTGCTATACGGGCGTCTAAAGTGAAGTCGCTACTGTATATCAGGGGGTCGGTGTTACCATTGTCAATCCAATCAAAGTTCAGCCAACTTGTAAACTTGCCGGTCGCGAAGTTTACAGATAAGCAGCTGAAATATTCATGCACTTCGCTTCATGTTAGCACAGTCCACAGTCAGTGTGTGCTCTATGCTTATTTTCGAGATTGCTTTCCCGCTATGCAATACTTCAGATATTCTGTACAGAATATTCCAGGAACAAACACTGGCACCCTACTAAAATCAACTATACCATACTAATAAAAGATATCCAGAACCCTTTTGAGGTCGCGAATTAAAATAATTTTTTGGGGGGAGGGGGAGGTGGGTGATAATGAACTCATCAAAATTTTCAAAAATTCATAAAAAAAAAACTTGAGAAAAGCTCTTTTTCCTGCATTATTATTATTAGCGTATGGCTTTGATCGGTGGGGAAACTGGTGGTATTTCCACCTCGCCATATAACCCAATTTTCCCTTGATGGGGAACATGATGAACCAAGATAAAAATGGCAGAAGATTCATCGCACATTTTTTTTACAAATCTATTACATTTTGATGGTTCGATTCTTTTATTTTATTATTTTTCTGGTAAATTAAATAAGACAAGTTACAGGAAATAAGGTTAAAAAGTTAGAGCAGTGGCTGGTGGTATTTTCTGACATAACATGCTGAAAACGTGATTCTTAAATTTTGAAGGAGATCAACTTAAATATTTCATTGATAAAAAGGCATTTCTATTGGATTAAAATTTACTAACAGATTACATGAATTGAAATGGTTATTTCTTATTTGATTGATAAGATGGCATTGTTTTATTAATCTATACTTATCAGACATTACTTATTTTAACAAGCAAACGTATTCCTCTGTACTTTCTCACCTATGAAATTTCCCTAGAACTACTAACTACTTTGAAAGTTGAATACAGACATTCTGTTGAAGATTATCATGGAGTTCCATTTACTGTACAACGAGTAGCCTATTTCTGCTTATAACTGACCAATCCGGAAGTTTTAAAGCATCCGAACTTGAATCCCCAGACTTCGAGATCCTGCGAAGAAAAGCTCGAGAAAGTATCCGGGAGCTTAGACTGTCACTTGAGTGAAGAGTAAGTCCTTGTATGGAATTTAACATGGTAGAAACGGGTTTTAATTGGGACTTTGGGGAGAACACGTCTTAGCTACGACTTTCCTAATCAGTTCCTTCTATTTCCGAAGTTTGTGAAATGTTCGCAGCGCAGGTATAAAGCTCTGTCTTAGGCCTGATTAGGAGCAAAATCAACTTGAGATTGGATTTTTGTCTGGATCTTGGTGCACTATCAGTGTTAAAAGAGTTGGTTTTCAGATAAGTAGGAAGTTCCGTCCTTAGATGCCTATCAGTAATTATTAAGCAGTAGAAATGGAGCAGGGTACAGTGAAATTCATTCAATTTGACGCTTGGCATTAGATAGATAGCAAGATAGATATCATTTCTTGACGTTGCTGATGACCGTAGAATACGATGGCAAAGAAATAATATCTCTCTATCTATCTATCAAATGCCAAACGTCAAATTGAATGAATATCACTGTATGTTGAGTATAAATCTACTAATCTTGGAAATGATGTACGTATCTTGATGAGCATGAAGCAGGTTGCAACATTGAGATAAGATTACATAGAGCATAAAAATTTTATCAACGCTAATAGCTACAAGGTAAATAGAATACTATCATTGTATTAGGAATATTATTGAATTGATCATGGAGTCATAGAGAAAACATACTTGCTTGGAAATATAAATTTGAATTTGAATACGGTTATAATCGAGAAAAACACCAATTTTGCCTTCTAATAGTGGATTTTGACCCCTGATTTAAACATATTCGTGTTGCTTACGTCACAAACTACTGTTACAGCAGGAGAAACTCACGAATATGTGACGGTATAGCCGAGAAGTGCGTGAATTCATTCAAAAAGTACCGTTTTAATCGAGAAAACACCAATTTTCTCTTCTAATAGTGGACTTTGACCCCTGGTTTCGCGTATTCGTGTTGCTTACGTCACAAACTACCGTTACAGGAGGAAAAACTGACGAATATTTGACGTTATAACCGAGAATCGCGCAAATTCTTCAAAAAGTACCGTTACATTTGAGAAAAACACCAATTTTGTCTGCTAGTAGTGGACTTTGACCCGTTATTCTCGCGTATTCGTGTTGCTTACGTCACAAACTACCGTTACAAGAGGAGAAACTCACGAATATTCGACGTTATAGCCGAGAAGTGCGCGAATTTCTTCAAAAAGTACCGTTACTTTCGAGAAAAACACCAATTCTGTCCTCCCGTAGTGGACTTTGACCCAGGATTCTCGTGTATTCGTGTTGCTTACGTCACAAACTACCGTTACAGGAGGAGAAACTCACGAATATTCGACGTTATAGCCGAGAAGTGCGCGAATTTCTTCAAAAAGTACCGTTACATTCGAGAAAAACACCAATTTTGTCTGCTAGTAGTGGACTTTGACCCATTATTCTCGCGTATTCGTGTTGCTTACGTCACAAACTACCGTTACAAGAGGAAAAACTCAGAAATATTCGACGTTATAGCCGAGAATCGCGCAATTTCTTCAAAAAGTACCGTTACATTCGAGAAAAACACCAATTCTGTCCTCCAGTAGTGGACTTTGACCCAGGATTCTCGTGTATTCGTGTTGCTTACGTCACAAACTACCGTTACAGGAGGAGAAACTCACGAATATTCGACGTTATAGCCGAGAAGTGCGCGAATTTCTTCAAAAAGTACCGTTACATTAGAGAAAAACACCAATTCTGTCCTGCAGTAGTGGACTTTGACCCAGGATTCTCGCGTATTCGTGTTGCTTACGTCACAAACTACCGTTACAAGAGGAAAAACTCAGGAATATTAGACGTTATAGCCGAGAATCGCGCAATTTCTTCAAAAAGTACCGTTACATTCGAGAAAAACACCAATTCTGTCCTGCAGTAGTGGACTTTGACCCAGGATTCTCGCGTATTCGTGTTGCTTACGTCACAAACAACCGTTACAGTAGGAGAAACTCTCGAATATTCGACGTTATAGCCGAGAATCGCGCGAATTTCTTCAAAAAGTACCGTTACATTAGAGAAAAACACCAATTTTGTCTGTCAGTAGTGGACTTTGACCCGTGATTCTCGCGTATTCGAGTTGCTTACATCACAAACAACCGTTACAAGATGAAAAACCCACGAATACTCGATGTTATAACCGAGAATCGCGCAGATTTCTTCAAGAAGTACCGTTACATTCAAGAAAACCACCAATTCTGTCCTCCAGTAGTAGACTTTGACCCAGGATTCTTGCTTAGTCGTGTTGCTCAGTAATGCTCACGTCGCAAACTACCGTTACAGGAGGAAAAACTCACGAATATTTGATGTTATAGCCAAGAAGTGCGCGAATTTCTTCAAAAAGTACCGTTACATTAGAGAAAAACACCTATTTTGTCTGTCAGTAGTGGACTTTGACCCGTGATTCTCGCGTATTCGAGTTGCTTACGTCACAAACAACCGTTACAAGATGAAAAACTGACGAATATTTGACGTTATAACCGAGAATCGCGCAAATTCTTCAAAAAGTACCGTTACATTTGAGAAAAACACCAATTTTGT